>JAOTOM010003006.1:0-129498 GCA_034440615.1 Ashinkailepas kermadecensis | reverse complement strand
CAGGGTACTGACGGTTTGCGAGATGGCCCGTGTGGTGGTCGGTCTCCACCGTGCGACGCCACCAGTATGCTGATGGTTTGCGAGATACGCCCGTGTGGTGGTCGGTCTCCACCGCGCGACGCCACCAGTATGCTGACGGCACCGGGCTTCTGGCACACTGCTCAACCGCGCGGCCGCCCGTCCGAGAGACTCGGGAATACGGTGAATTAAAGCACTTCTTCGGATATTTAATCCCTGAAAATATTTTCCCTCTCCGAGTTCATCCCTGATAGGATAGGCTTCAGATGTACTTAGACACACACATGTAGAAGAAGCAGAAATATCAATAAAAACAAAGGCACAACGACACCCACAGAAGGGTCAGTTATTTCACTTACGGTTACGAGCTCGCCACTTTTCGTAGCAGGCAGCAGCCGGACCACAGCATGACACACTTCGCTCAAGCTCAACCACAGGAAATACATAAGACAAGACTCCTTGCAATACCGCGCTCCTGTGTACTAGATAAAATGACCTCAGTTACGTCGACTCTGGCGTCTCCAAAAACCTGCATTCACGACGCCAATATAGTGAGAAAAGCCCCGACCGTTGCACTCCGCGACGTCCGACGTTCACGTCGCGACGTCACTCAGAGTCGCGGAGTGCAGCGATCAGAATTGGGTGCGCTAATGTTTTCTGTTCTGAAATCTAGCTGTCAACCAATCGAGGCAAAGTATTCTTGCTTTGTCGTCATTAAAATTAAAAACTTTGAACACATTGTTAACCGTGCCAGGCCGCAAACACAGGAGCTTGACTGGATGGTTGCGTGGCGCACGGGTATCGAAATACTGCGGCGTAAGTGGGTGGCTGCGGAGCTGAGTTGATATCGAGCGGTTAGATAAACAGGTATATAATAGCTCAGTGTGCCTACCTACGCACGCACACTGAGCCGAGGGGGAAGCATTAATTATTTCTGTTTATTTTTTACATGCGTAGCCTTGTAGGTATTCAAGCCAACAGTGAAAGGAAAGAATGCCGCTTCGTTTCGTGAGTTGTGAGAGTCCAAGCCATGCTAATTATCGTGATTCATTTTGTCCCTTTGCAGGGGTGTAGCTTCGTATGCCTTTGGGAGGGCACTTACCTCCCCAAATGTTTGCTGTGCCCCCCCCCCCCCACCAATAATTTCAACTTAACATGGGTCGATTTGGTGTGCATCTAGTTCAAAATCGTAGATTTAGATTTAGAGTGACTAAGTCACGATAAATCTCTATCGGAGATTTAATACATGGCGGTCGGTTTTCTAAAGTTGTCGAGAAATGTTTGTCTGTGTGTCTGTGTGTCTCTTGTATGTGCCGCTTCAACGCATGCTGTGCGAAAACGGCCGAGCGGATTTCGCTCAAATTTTCACACGTGATTCGCCGGTACGGGGGACAGATTATGGCACTGGTTTCGGGTTGCGCGTGTCACGTGCGCACGTGCCACGTGCCGTCAACTGGGGTCATGTCGAGATCAGTTAGCCAGGGCCACAGCATATACCACAGGTCGCACGAATGTGAAACTTTGTGGAAACACGCGCCCCACAGGGAACTGCGTGCTTTTGTGGTCGGCGGTCGCGTGCGCCGTACCGTGCGACCGCCAGGCGCGTGCATCTGTTTTGAGTTGGGCACCTCCAAGCCGAGAGCGCCGCACACTAGAGCTATCAAATTTGGTGGACTGATAGCCCGTCACATGGGCTATCCGGCAATGTACAATTTGTAGGGGTGGGCGAAGCGTAGCGCGTGCCATGCGCTCCGATTCGAGCGACGCCTCCACTCCTGTTTAACATGGGGCTGCGACTTATCCCGACGAAAAACGCGACCGCCTTCATATTGGCGCCCGGCTCGGCTCACATCGCAGGGAATGAGGGATGTGTCACACTACGTGAAAGCCCACAGTGTTGGCTACCCATTGGGCACAATTTTCGGTGCGATCGAGTCAATGTGCTGCACGTGAGCGACACCGATGTGATGAGGAGAACGGGTTGCGCCGAAATCCTCAGTCGTCAATTGGTTTAACGTGTAAAGCGTGGATTTTTAGATCGCAATATGATCAATTTTCGTGCGCCGAATCGGCTCGGTTACAACCGGCATGGCTCGCAAACCAATGGGCCGATCGACACCAAGACAATCTCCAAGTCAATAGTGAACCATTTTTGCCGCACGTGGCACGTGCTAAGCGTAGAGAGGCTCTTTACACCCGGAGGAGGGGTTAAAGAAGGTGTGTTTTCATCGTTTTTCACGATTGGTTCTGGTGCTGGAACTCAGATAAAATGATCAAACCCGATGCCTGCCAGAGCCGCATGTAATGGCTTGAATCGATTCCCAGTTGAACACACCCATAACATGGGCAGTAGGGGTTGGTGTGCCGATCTAGTTCAAAATCGTAGATTAAGACTTCCCAGCCCAGTCAGACGTAAGTCACGATAAATCTTTATCGGAGATTTATACATGGCGGTCGGTTTTCCAAAGTTGTCGCGAAATGTTTGTCTGTGTGTCTGTCTGTCTGTCTGTCTGTCTGTCTGTCTGTCTGTATGTGCCGCTTCAACGCATGCTGTGCGAAAACGGCCGAGCGGATTTCGCTCAAATTTTCACACGTGATTCGCCGGTACGGGGGACAGATTATGGCACTGGTTTCGGGTTGCGCGTGTCACGTGCGCACGTGCCACGTGCCGTCAACTGGGGTCATGTCGAAATCAGTTAGCCAGGGCCACAGCATATACCACAGGTCGCACGAATGTGAAACTTTGTGCAAACACGCGCCCCACAGGGAACTGCGTGCTTTTGTGGTCGGCGGCCGGGTGCGCCGTACCGTGCGACCGCCAGGCGCGTGCATCTGTTTTGAGTTGGGCACCTCCAAGCCGAGAGCGCCGCACACTATAACTATCAAATTTGGTGGACAGGTACCCCGTCACATGGGCTATCCGGCAATGTACAATTTGTAGGGGTGGGCGACGCGTAGCGCGTGCTATGCGCTCCGATTCGAGCGACGCCTCCACTCCTGTTTAACATGGGGCTGAGACTTATCCCGACGAAAAACGCCACCGCCTTCATATTGGCGCCCGGCTTGGCTCACATCGTGGTGAAAGAGGCATGTGTCACACCAGGTTAAAGCCCACAGTGTTGGCTACCCTTTGGGTACAATTTCGGTGCGATCGAGTCAGTGTGCTACACGTGAGCGACACCGATGTGATGGGAGAACAGGTTGCACCGAAATCTTCTGTTGTCAATTGGTTTAACGTGTGAAATGTGGATTTTTAAGTCCGAATATGATCAAGTTTAGTGCGCCGAATCGGCTCGGTTTCAACCGGCATAGCACGCAAACAAATGGGCCGATCGAGACCAAACCGACACCACGGTGTAGCCGAGACAATCTCCAAGCGTGGCAGTGCAAACATTTTTGCCGCACGTGACACGTGCACCCGGAGGAGGGGTGTAAAGAAAAGGCGGCCGTTTTATAGTTTTCACGATTGGGTCTGGTGCTGGAAAACCACTAAAAGTGACGGTACGCCGCTGCCTGCATTATCAGGTTCTATGTACCGGCTACACTTCTCCCCTTGACTATCGGCACCTGCCGTGTGCCAGGGGTCAGCCATCGCGACGAGAGTGGTAAGTGTCGTGACCGGTAAAACAGGCTCTGCTTTCCACCCCATCAGCGTCTTGGTCAGGTCACATTTTAGATAAAATGTGGTACGCGCGCATAGCGCCAACTGTTGTGATTGCCCACGATACCTTTAGATTTTCCACATCGAAAATACATGTTCCTGCAATCAAGGCTGCCCTGAAGCATTACCAAACATCATTTTCGGGCCTCTCTAACCGGCTCATTGCATCGATGGATCGGTGGGTTTGCTGCAACCAACTTAATCGGTTGAAAATTATACAGGTCGCACGTGCTACCACGCCAGCCAAGCCACCATGGGATGGATTCTACATTGGTGAATATATCTTCTGGGGTATGGAGAGATATACAGCTGTGTTATAAGGAACATAGAAATGAAATTGGAAAAGGGCAGGGCAAATCAGATAAATGAAGTCTGAATAGGTCAGGTCATGTCAGGTCAGGTCCTGTTAGGCTAGGTTAGGTTTTGTTGTATTGGGTCAGGTTATGTTGGGTTGGGTTAGGCTAGGTTAATGCAGATTAGTTAATTTCGTGTTGCATCTGTTCGGAGCAACTTGGGGTGGGGGTATCCTACACGATCTATACATAAGCTACGCATACTTTTACGATCAATCGCTCATGCTGCCACGCCAGCCAAGCTACCGTGAGAATAATTGGCTAGGTGAATGTAACTTACTCTGCATACGAGGAATTGCAGCTGTGCTATAGGAAGTATGGAAATGAAGGTAGGCGGGAGCAGGGAAGGTCAGATCAAATGATGTTTGCTTAGGTCAGGTCATGTTAGGTTAAGGATAGGATAGGTTAGGTTCGGTTAAGTTATGTCAGGTTAAGTTATGTTAGGTCAGATTACGTTTGGCTAGGTTGGGTTATGATAGGCTAGGATACGTTTGGTCAGGTAAGGGTTGGTTAGGTTGGGTTAGGTTAGTGTATGGTAGCTAATTTTTGGCTACTTCCATTAAAATCTGTTCGGGTAGGGGACATGGGGGTGGGTGTAATCGCCACTGTGTATGCGTTAGCTATGCATTGAGGTACTTTTACGATTTTGAACACACCAACATGGTAGTGGGGTTGGTGTGCATCTAGTTCAAAATCGTAGATTAAGACTTAGAGTGACGTCAGTCACGATAAGTCTTTATCGGAGATTTATACATGGCGGTCGGTTTTCCAAAGTTGTCGGGAAATGTTTGTCTGTGTGTGTGTCTGTCTGTCTGTGTGTCTGTATGTGCCGCTTCAACGCATGCTGTGCGTAAACGGCCGAGCGGATTTCGCTCAAATTTTCACACGTGTTTCGCCGGTACGGGGGAAAGATTATGGCGGTGGTTTCGGGTTGCGCGTGTCACGTGCGCACGTGCCACGTGCCGTCAACTGGTGTCATGTCGAAATCAGTTAGCCAGGGCCACAGCATATACCACAGATCGCACGAATGTGAAACTTTGTGCAAACACGCGCCCCACAGGGAAATGCGTGCTTTTGTGGTCGGCGGCCGGGTGCGCCGTACCGTGCGACCGCCAGGCGCGTGCATCTGTTTTGAGTTGGGCACCTACGAGCTCAGAGCGGCGCGTACTAGAGCCATCAAATTTGGTGGACAGGTACCCCGTCACATGGGCTATCCGGCAATGTACAATGTGTAGGGGTGGGCGACGCGTAGCGCGTGCTATGCGCTCCGATTCGAGCAACGCCTACACTCCTGTTTAACATGGGGCTGAGACTTCTCCCGACGAAAAATGCCATCGCCTTCATATTGGCGCCCGGCTCGGCTCACATCGTGGTGAACGAGGCATGTGTCACACCATGTGAAAGCCCACAGTGTTGGCTACCCTTTGGGCACAATTTCGGTGCGATCGAGTCAGTGTGCTGCACGTGAGCGACACCGATGTGATGGGAGAACCGGTTGCGCCGAAATCCTCCGTCGTCAATTGGTTTAGCGTGTAAAACGTGGATTTTTACGTCCGAATATGATCAATTTTCGTGCGCCGAATTGGCTCGGTTTCAACCGGCATAGCTAGCAAACCAATAGACCGATCGACACCAAACCGACACCTCGGTGTAGCCGAGACAATCTCGAAGCGTGGCAGTGCAAACATTTTTGCCGCACGTGGCACGTGCACCCTGAGGAAGGGTGTAAAGAAAAGGCGACCGTTTTCATCGTTTTTCACGATTGGGTCCGGTGCTGGAAAACGGATGAAAGTGACGGTACACCGTTGCTTGCATTACCCTGGTCCATGTACCGGCTACACTTTCCCCATTGACTATCGGCACCTGCCGTGTGCCAGGGGTCAGACGTCGCGACGAGAGTGACAAGTGTCGTGACCGGTAAAACGGGCTCTGCTTTCCATCCCATCAGCGTCTTGGTCAGTTCACATTTTGAATAAAATTTGGTACCAGCGGATAGCGCCAACTGTTGTGATTGCCACGATACCTTTAGATTTTCCCCATCGAAACTACATTTCCTGCAATCAAGGGTGCCCTGAAGCATTACCAAACATCATTTTCGGGCCTCTCAACCGGCTCATTGCATCGATGGATCGGTGGGTTTGCTGGAACCAACTTCATCGGTTGAAAATTATACAGGTCGCACGTGCTACCACGCCAGCCAAGCCACCATGGGAAGGATTCTACATTGGCGAATATATCTTCTGGTGTATCGAGAGATATACAGCTGTGTTATAAAGAATATAGGAGTGAAATTGAAAAAGGGCAAGGCAAATCAGATCAAATGAAGTCTGAAGAGGTCAGGTCATGTCAGGTCAGGTCCTGTTAGGTTAGGTTATGTTTGGTTGTATTTGGATGAGTTATGTTGGATTGGGTTAGGCTAGGTTAATGCAGATTAGTTAATTTTGTGGTACCTCGGTTCAGTTCAACTAGGGGTGGCGGTATCCTACACGATCTATGCATAAGCTATGCATGCTTTTACGATCAATCGCTCGTGCTGCCACGCCAGCCAATCTACCGTGAGAAGAATTGGCTAGGTGAATGCAACTTACTCTGCATATCGGGAATTGCAGCTGTGCTATAGGAAGTATGGAAAGCAAGGTAGGCGAGAGCAGGGAAGGTCCGATCAAATGATGTTTGCTTAGGTCAGGTCATCTTAGGTTAAGGATAGGTTAGGTTAGGTTTGGTTAAGTTATGTTAGGTCAGATTACGTTTGGCTAGGTTAGGTTATGATAGGCTAGGATACGTTTGATCAGGTTAGGTTAGGTTAGGCTAGGTTAGGCTAGGTTAGGTTAGTGTATGGTAGCTAATGTGTGGCTACCTCAATTAAAATATGCTCGGGTAGGGGACATGGGGGTGGGTGCAATCTCCACTGTGTATGCGTTAGCTATGCATTGAGGTACTTTTACGATTTTGAACACACCAACATGGCAGTGGGGTTGGTGTGCATCTAGTTCAAAATCGTAGATTAAGACTTAGAGTGACGTCAGTCACGATAAGTCTTTATCGGAGATTTATACATGGCGGTCGGTTTTCCAAAGTTGTCGCGAAATGTTTGTCTGTCTGTGTGTGTGTCTGTCTGTCTGTCTGTATGTGCCGCTTCAACGCATGCTGTGCGAAAACGGCCGAGCGGATTTCGCTCAAATTTTCACACGTGGTTCGCCGGTACGGGGGAAAGATTATGGCGGTGGTTTCGGGTTGTGCGTGTCACCAGCGCACGTGCCACGTGCCGTCAACTGGGGTCATGTCGAAATCAGTTAGCCAGGGCCACAGCATATACCACAGGTCGCACGAATGTGAAACTTTGTGCAAACACGCGCCCCACAGGGAACTGCGTGCTTTTGTGGTCGGCGGCCGGGTGCGCCGTACCGTGCGACCGCCGGGCGCGTGCATCTGTTTTGAGTTGGGCACCTCCAAGCTGAGACCGGCGCGTACTGTAGCCATCAAATTTGGTGGACAGATAGCCCGTCACATGGGCTATCCGACAATGTACAATTTGTAGGGGTGGGCGACGCGTAGCGCGTGCTATGCGCTCCGATTCGAGCGACGCCTCCACTCCTGTTTAACATGGGGCTGAGACTTATCCCGACGAAAAACGCCTCCGCCTTCATATTGGCGCCCGGCTTGGCTCACATCGTGGTAAAAGAGGCATGTATCACACCAGGTTAAAGCCCACAGTGTTGGCTACCCTTTGGGTACAATTTCGGTGCGATCGAGTCAGTGTGCTGCACGTGAGCGACACCGATGTGATGGGAGAACAGGTTGCACCGAAATCTTCTGTTGTCAATTGGTTTAACGTGTGAAATGTGGATTTTGACGTCCGAATATGATCAATTTTCGTGCGCCGAATCGGCTCGGTTTCAACCGGCATAGCACGCAAACAAATGGGCCGATCGAGACCAAACTGACACCACGGTCTGGCCGAGACAATCTTGAAGCGTGGCAGTGCAAACATTTTTGCCGCACGTGGCACGTGCACCCGGGGGAGGGGTGTAAAGAAAAGGTGTCCATTTTCATCGTTTTTCACGATTGGGTCTGGTGCTGGAAAACGGATGAAAGGGACGGTATGCCGTTGCTTGCATTATCCAGGTCCAGGTACCGGCTACACTTTCCCCATTGACTATGGGCACCTGCCGTGTGCCAGTGGTCAGCCATCGCGACGAGAGTGACAAGTGTCGTGACCCGCAAAACAGGTTCTGCTTCCCACCCTATCCAAGCCCCTGCCAGGACTCATTTTGGATGAAAAGCGGCATGCACGCATAGCCCCAACTGTTGTGATTCCCACGATGCGTTTAGATTTTCCCCATCGAAAATACTTTTCCTACAATCAAGACTGCCCTGAAGCATTACCAAACGTCATTTTCGGCCTTCTCAGCTGGCTCATTGTATCGATGGATCGGTGGGTTTCCTGGCACCAACTTCATCGGTCGAAAATTATGCAGGTCGCACGTGCTTCCACACCAGCCAAGCTACCGTGGCAAGGATTCTATATAGATGAATATATCTTATGGTGCATGGAGAGATATACAGCTGTGTTATAAGGAATATGGAAAGGAAATTGGAAAAGGGCAGGGCAAATCAGATCAAATGACGTCTGCTTGGGTCAGGTCATGTCGGATCAGGTCATGATAGGCTAGGTTAGGTGTGGTGGCATTCGGTTAGGTTGGGTAGGGTTGGGTTGGGTTGGTTTGGGTTAGGCTAGGTTAATGCAGATTAGTTTATTTCATGTTATCTCGGTTCAGATCAGCTTGGCGGGGGGAGGTATCCTACGCGGTCTATGCGTAATCTATGAATACTTTAACGAGCAGTTGCTCGTGCTGCCACGCCAGCCAAGCTACCGTGAGAAGGATTTGCTAGGGGAAAGTAACTTACGCTGCATACCGGGAATTGCAACTGTGCTATAGGGAGTATGTAAATGAAGGTAGGAAAGGGCAGAGGTCAGACCAAATGTGGATTGCTAAAGGTTGTGCTTAACACGCGCACTGGAGGGGGGCGAAATCCGCCCACCCCTCCGGTTTTGCGCAAATAACTGCAGATTTTACCGGTCGATATACACGATTTTCTGCGTACCTGCTTCGAAATGAACGGCGCGTCGTTTAAAGCAAGAACAATGGAAATCGGCCGTAAATATTTCAAGTTAGGGGCCGTTAAAGTAAAAAAAAATGTATAGCGCCAGACCACAAAAATCGGCGCTGATGCGCTTCCCGTATACTCGCAAAATGGAAGTGTTCTTGGCAACACTAGCGACTTGTTTGATGTATATTGATATGCTATATAGTTTCAAGGTCATGTTAGATCACCGAGGTCAAGTCAGGTCAAGTTAATGACAGGTTAATGGAACCAAACTTGATCAACTGGAATGTTGTCATAAATGCACTACTGTTTGTCATTTGTGCTGTTTGTCATTGCGTTTCCATACTTTATTCATGTACTTCACTCCTTTCTTCACGAAGCCGATTGCTCCGAGCTGCCCGACGGAGCAGTCGGGCGGGCAGCCCGGTTCCGGTAACTGGAACAGGTAACTGACCTGATAAAGTGGTGCTATTTAGGTAACCTGAGATCAAATGTTGGGTCTAGCATCTGCACTGCATCATTAGTAATGTCCAAAACATCACTGATGCCCATTTTGGAGCATTTAAACACAATCACAGCGATCCATAACGATGACAAGCCAAGCCACGCAAAACCAGAAACTTTTGCCAATTTGACCTCATTTGCCCTCGAAGATATTGACCTAAGGTCATGAAAATTGCACACAATAGAGTTCACTACTGTACCCATCCACCCTGCGAATTTCGTTCCTCCAGCTTTACTAGGAGCCGAGATCTGAGGGAGGGCGGAATCCGCCCCCCCCCCCACCCCCCTCCAGTGCGCGTAATTTTCAGAGGTCCTCCAGGGCGCGTGTTAATGTGGTAACAAGGAAAGTTGTTTATGGGAGCTGTATGACCAACAAAGTCAATGCGGCAGTAAGCCCAAATAACCAACCAACCAACCAAGAAAAGTTCTTACCCACATTTGTCTCCATAAAGCAAACAAATGAGTTAGGTTTGTTTAGGTTAGATTAGTTTTGGATATTTACGTTGAAAAATTTGTCAATTTTTTCAATAATAAAAATGCAATTGCACAGCAAATAAGTGGTCCCATTATCTTAGTCACCCCCATGAACATGGTATTCTGAAGAATTCCAAATAAATAAATATAAACGCCTTCAACTGCAAATTTAAAAATATTTTTTTATTCAAGAGCAACTCATGTTAGGTTAGGTTAGACTGGGTTCGATTTGTAAATTTTGACAATTTTCAGAACATAAAATGCTTCAACTTTTTCTAATAGTATTATTTTTTCCCTCCAAAGGGAGGTTAGACTAGGTTATGCTGAAATTGTATTCTATTTTTTATACATTTATTTTATGCTATGCTACCTAACTCAAATGCTATGCTACCTACCTTTGTTGGTGTTATTTTGATCACAACTTCAAAAGTAAGCATTTGCACAGAAAAAGAGTGGTCCCATCATCTTAATCTCGTTCATAAATATTGCATTCAAATGATAAATTCCAGGAATTCTAAACCATCTTAAAGCACAAATTTACCACAAAACCTAGCCCATTCGTTTGCTCTATGGAGAAAAATGTGTGTAAAAACTTGTCTTGTTACCAGAATACTCAAATATGGTAGGAAGGTACCTAGTTAGGTATCTGGCATTAATATAGAAACACCGTGCAGAAATCAGAAAAAGGAACGGACTGGACTTGTTAAAGCTTACTTGCCAACTTCTTCCCTTATTGTTTCCTTGTGAATTAAATATCAGCAAGTTATTCACTGTGTAAGAATTATTTCGTGAACCCTACACAAATATGTATGATATCGATGGCGTTGAAGTTGAATTGTGTCCGTAAGAAATTATTTCTTTTCGTGTCGGATTAGTCCAGGAAATTAATAGGCGAGTGAGGTATTATGCAATAGGCAGTAGCAGGTAATGAACACGGGGAAACACAATGGCAATGGGCAATCACGGAGGCCGGGCTTACCTTTCGACGAGTTCAGGCAGTTCCACAGCGCTCTGTGAATATTAGTCCACTCTTAATGCCAGAGCTATTGTGCGCCCATAGCACCGGTAAGTTGTAGATTGCTGGTAGTAGTTGTAGTTGTAGTTATGCGTTAGATCGAGCATTCGTCCCGCGCGCGCACGTAGCACGCAGCACTCCCGCTCGCATCTCGCAGCCGACTCTGACTGACCCCGTGCCAAGCACCGACCCGTACGTGTCAAGGTCACGTGACCGCCCGAGGCCAAGCAGCCCGGCCCTCCTGCCCGTCATACGAGCGAAGGACGGGATACCATGCGAGTTCGGAAAGGATGGAATGGAATGAAGAATGGTGGAACAATAATGTTGTGGTTGCGATGATAATTAGTGGCATTTTAATGGGTGACATCAGAATGTCCACAGCTCGTAATGTCCACAGCTCGCAGTGTCCACAAATTCATAATGTCCACAGCTCATAGTGTCCATAGGTCACAATGTCCACATGTTCATAACTTCCACAAATCACAATGTCCACAGCTCATAATGTCCACAGGTCATAATGTCCACAGCTCGCAATGTCCACAGGTCATAACGTCCACAGCTCACAGTGTCCACAGCTTGTAAGTACCACAAGCTCACAACGTCCACAAGTTCATAATGTCCACGAATTCATAATATCAACGCGTTTGTAATGTCCACAGGTCATAGTGTCCACAGCTCATAATGTCCACCGGTTCATAATGTCCACGAGCTCATAACGTCCACACGCTCATTGCGTTCACAGTTCATAATGTCCAGAGCTCATAATGTCCACAGTTCATATTGTCCACAGCTTATAATATCCACAGCTCGCAACTTCCACAGCTCTTAATGTCCACAGCTCGTAATGTCCACAGGTCACAATACCCACAAGTTCATAATGTCCACAGTTCATAATGTCCACAGGTCACAATGTCCACACCGTGTCCGCGAAAATATGTTCCGTGAAATCATTTTCGACCTTATCGTACTGGTGTGGCAAACCGGCAAATTTAGAGACCTCTAGTTCAACTCTAGTCAACAGATGGCAGGTCGATGAGTTCGTGCAAAATGCGGCAGGCCGAGGAATTCATACCAGATATGTGTCTTGTGGTCCAAATTGGATATTTTTGTACCTTTGGTTTTCAGCCTGACATGTTTAGTCATTATCGCTGGATCATAGATCGACCGACTATTGTCACTAACTTCTTAAATAAAATGTGACCGAGTGTAGACCCATTGGTAGCTTTCCGATTCTCCTTCATATTGGTGGGGCGATCAAGGAGTCGACCCGCTAACTTTTTATTTCTAAACCGAATGGCATGAAATCTAGTGGGCATTATTGACGCTTGGGGACCTGTTCACGCTGAAAGATTCAAGATAATATCTCTTATGGAATGTAAGTTGCGAAATGGTTATTACGAACATCTACGGGAATCCACAAGCGTTTACGGGCAATTACGCATGTGCCAGGGCTATTGCCAACGTCTGCTGCACCTTTGAACGTTTGCGGTCCTTTATGTACGTCCACGGGCCCTAAGGAACGTCTACACCAATGCAACTAAATGTTAGCAAAAAATGAGTGAACAAACACAGTAAAATGCATAATTAACCAAATGCTTCGCAGACATCCCCACTCCTATAGCTCGGATGTATAGTTTTTCGAAAACAAATATATCAATATCTCTCTTCAACGAGTCAAAACACCGACCACAATCACAACCGAAGAATAACAGACACATAGGTAAGCACGCCATACGAGATTACTGCCCACATTTTCGTACGCCTTTGGCGTGGACAAAACTAATCTTCCGATGCAGAAATATTGGTGAGCAATATTTTAACAGCGGTTCCTCTTCTGACGCCACAAGCACACAAAATTCACAAAAGTTGAAACACGCCTGTAGCGCGATAAGATGTATGAAGCCTCCGGAAACCCAATACCACGTTGGTTGGAAATTAAGGTTGAGTTAGCAGTCAGGGAGTTCGAACAGAAAGGCGAAGGGATAAAATGATAAATGCCTATTTTAGGTAGATTCGGCTAGATTAGAAACGGTTACGCAACATTTACCGGAAAGGTGTACTAGGATACTTTTGCGGTGCTGTTAGATCTTCCACAAAATGTTGTCACTCCCCAGACACAAATTACATGTTGAGGTCATCCTGTGCTACTGACCTAGTGTCCCACTGACACTGGAACTGATATTTAGCGCCGAAAGACCATCATAGGGCATTGGCCTAAGCTCACTCTGAGATCAGCCATTCATATGTTGCACATTAGCAACGTCTTGCAACGATCTCATCGTTAACCTAGTTGTATGGGTACCGGCAAAGAACGGCGCGTTTGACTGGTGCCGGCACCGGTATCGAATTTCGGACAATTTCCGTCAACATTTCCTGGTGGCGGCAAAGTACCAGCATTGTCAGCCCGGCCACCACTCCGATACCGCGGGCACTATTTCGGTACCGGTTGCCGCAACTGTTGTACTACAATTTTACATTACTTTTGTGAATGTGGTTGGCGTTGAGATACGCCAGGTATATAACATTATCATATATTAATTGTATTACAACATTATTATAATATTTACGGGATATTATATACGCCGTCATAGCCGCCGGTGTATACCCAGAGATAGGTATAGGAACATTGGCTAAGGCATAGGCAGGGGGGACCGTGGGCGCCATGGCAACCCCCCCCCCCCCAAACACTTTTCGTGAAAGCTTAACATTAACCCCATGGCGGTGCATCTAAGAATCGAACCCAAAAGGCCAAGTCGTAAACAGCGAAGCAGGGTTTCTGAGGTTGGATAATTCCCCTGTCATTGACAGAACTCACGTGTCGGACCCCCACCCTCCACGCAACGGTGTCGCAAAGATAATCAAACCCAAACAACATTTAATAATAATCAGAATTAATGTGTTAATTAACGACGTTTTCAACTGCAATGGTTATTTAGCGTAGGCATCTCTCACGCCGTGCCCGCGAGGGGATAGGTCCTGCAGTTGGTAGCGGGATTCGAACCCACACAATATGGGGCACGGCCGTGAATAAAACAACAGTTGATGCATGTGCGCAAACGTGTAGACAACATTCGGTGCTAAATACAGGCTCACAAGCGTTGCTGGCACCTGGCCCGGGTTTCCCCATGTAATTATATGACCAATTGACCCATCACTCATGAGAAGCGACACAATTACCGTTTTCTTAAAACTCGACTTTGCGCGTATCCCCTAACCACATTCCATTCTCGCGTTCCGAGCACGCTGGACACACCCGACGACACTCCGTTGACCTCAGCCTTTTACTGGGGCTGCATATACTACATCTAGCTTGACCGCCACTTGCAGCATTTTGCTGGCTGGGGTAAGTTCATGATGAACCTCATATAGCGAACAAGCCACTCGCCAATGCAAGTCATCGACGTCTAATCGACGTCCTACCAGTCAACGGACCGCCGGTGGAAGTCTTCAGCTAAAGCTCAAAATCATCTCATCTAGCATAAACGCCAAATCAGTATTCTACGCCATCTAATCAGGTCGTTTGGTTGAACAAATGCATGAACATTGAACAAATGAATAGCTTGAACCATCAGAACAAATTACGTCGGCCGAAGAGTGGTGGATAAAAAAAACGTTGGTAATCCGTATTGGTATTGGTCATAACCACGTCCCAGAGATTACGGGTGACAGATCAGGATAGAAAGGGAGACAACTCGGGTCTGAAGGGGAGAGGGACAAACCTGACATAGCCTGTTGTTTTTAAACTGAAAATTGGAGAGAGAGAGAGAGAGAAAAAATAAAAAATATATATATATATATATATATATATATATATATATATATATATATATATATATATATATATTAAATATGCTTGAAGATCTGCGCACTCTGTCTTGATTTTTTTCATTCAGGTGCCTTGCAGTGTCAGAGCTGATGATGATGACACTTTCAATCCCTCGCAAATTTGTGTTTGGCGAATGTCCGTGATCTGCAATCGTTATCTGGTTGATAAGCCAGCAGCAAAAGAGCAGTGCCCGCGCCGAGCGCCATATAATGGATGCTGTTCCGTCAGAATGTATGGGAACCCCTCTTGGAAACAGGACTGGGGAGTCGTAGTCGGAGTTGGAGTCGTGTCGAAGCCATGCTACCCAGACTCAAGATGATTACAATGAAGGAAGCAGAGACCAAAGCCTCCGTGGTGCAGTGTTATGATATTTTTAGTTGGTTGTATGTTGACAGCTAATGCCAAATGTTGGCATCTACCTCTCCCCCAGCCGTGCGAGGGTTAAGACAGAAAGACATTAAGATCAGTGCAACAATGAGCCACAGGAGTCATATGTGGCGGAACAGCAGGGACACGTGGATACCGTGCCGCATCTCAAATCTGAGAGGGGGTACCAATATTAAAATGTCCCCCTTAAATTTGAAAATACAGTCTCAAGATGTCACATTCGCTCATAATAAATATCCAAATTGGCTCGCCTTCGGCGCGCCAAATTGTAAAATATCTCTCATATTTTGCGGCACGACAGGCAGGCCACAATTGGAGTCAATGGAGTTCCAAACAGTTGTTTGTTTCGTATCGCGCTACCCAGTTGATCTTAAGGCAAGGCCTACATAATATGCTTTGAAGGAAGCGGGCCAATCTTTTGTGAAGGGGTTCTTCATGATTGTTGCGAGTAAGACCACAAAGCGAGGAAGCCTTACTTGAAATATGGCAAATTTAAACTTGAGCTACCCGGCCCAGCCCAGCCCGATCGCAAAGCTAATTGCAAGGGTATATATTTTTACTACATTACTGCTACTATCCGGTGCTGAAAAACCAAAAGAAATGAATGTTCGCCGTATAAGTCCGAAGCAAACTTCTCATTCACTTCAATTGAGCGGAGTTGACTTAGACTCTGAATCACAAGAAGTGGTATCTATTCCAATTCCATTCTACCTAAGGGCAACTTTTACAAGTTTGGTGGACTCCATGCCTAACTCCGGCTGCCCAAAAATGGTCAGATTAGACTCCGACTCCGAATCCTGAAAATTATGCCATATTCCGGGTTCGACTCCAACCGTAATTATACGCACAAAGTGATGGTTATGCAGTGGGCATATTCCATTTCTCCGCACGTCAGAAATTCCATAAATGTATTATTAATTGCAGTGAAAGCTGAAAGCATATTTCACATAATAAAGGCATCATTCACCTTTAAGCACTTGCTAACCATTTAGAGGACTGATTGCAGCAGGAAGGAATAATAAAGATAAAGCAATCTCATAGTGTGCACAGAATAAAACATGACCTTCAATACACCAGGAGGTACTGAGTTTGAATGCAAGAACAATGACACAGGTTATATTATAGTACTCAACGTTTCGGACAGTTGCCAGCGTCAGGTGTGATGCTCTAAAAAAATGAATAACGGCAAAACCCGTGACAAAATACACGTGAAGTACAGAAAAGTATCCTCAGTGCTACAGACACTCACAAAAACTCACAACGAACCACAAATAGGGAAGTATTATCCACCGGCACACCATTAAGTCAAAGCAGATAACCTACTCTAAATCGTACTGGAAAAAGCTGGAACTGGAAACAAAGCCAAGCGTTCAGTATTAAATCCTCTCTGAGGGAGAGTGAGTCAAATCTATTTTAAAGCCAATATTTCCTCAGGGTACCTATGCAATCAGATAACCTACTCGTAAATGAGCCGGAAACATTGCTGGGTGTCTTGTACTAAATTATCGCTGAGAAAGTATGAGCCGGAAATATATTTAGGCCAATATTTCCTCATGCCACCTTAACAATCAGATAACCTGGTACTAATCCCTCAGAGAGGATTTAGTACTAAACGCCTGGCTTTGTTTCCGGTTACAGCTTGTTTACAGTGTGATTTAGAGTAGGTCATCTGTTTTGACTTAGAGGTGTGCCAGTGGATAATGTTTTACTATTTGTGGTTCGTTGTGAGTTTTTGTGATTGTCTGTAGCACTGAGGAGGCTTTACTGTATTCCACGTGTATGTTGTCACGGGTTTTGCCGCTGTATTTTTTTTTTAAACATCACTCCTGACCAAGGTTGTATAAACAAGATAGAATATTCCGCTCCAAAAAGGGGTGCGAGACATTAGTGCCCAAAAAGCACTGGGTGACATCATCCGGCTTGCATATGTGCTGACTATCCGAGGTTGCGATTCAGCATTGTCTGTGGTTGCCATTATGGACCATTGTTATGGTAATAGGTGAAGTCCTAAATAAAATAGATAAAGTCCCAGCAGACGTTTGGAATGCAAATACAAAAAGAAAGGAATGCGTTTATATCGCCGGATGTTGCGCAATTTGCGAGACTTTTAACTGTAATAATCACATCCGCCACCGCTCCGCACTATCATGTCAGCCAGGCTGCGAGTTTGTTTACATCGTTGAGATCGGATGCTATAGTTCTACACACTGCACGCCGTCTGACGTCACAAGTATTGGCCAATGTGCCCCACTTTTGCTTGTGTTATACAACTGGAATTCACCCCCCCCCTGCTCCTGACGCTGGCCACTGGCCGAAACGTTGAGTACTATAATATAACGTGTGTCTTTGTTCTTGCATTCAAACTCAATACCTCCTGATATATTGAAGGTCGTGTTTTATTATGCGCACAATATGTCGAAACCCCAGGAACATCTTAGAGACATTCTTCGCCGTATTAAAACCATCTCGATCATCCAAACTGCTGCGCAGTGCGGATGCGACCGAACTAGGTCTCAAAATTGCGGAGTTAACTTGAATTTCATGTTGGTTAGCAAGCTGTAAAACAACTGACGGAATTAAATTACTATATCAAATAACCAACCCTGACAGTGGCCGACACTTTCCACAGCAGGTCGATGCTCATGTGCCTTGCATATAGTGCCATGTATTTGAAGAGTATTGCAACGATGTTTTTTATTCGAAAGTTTGAAACCTATAATTATTGTTCAAATCAGGTATTTTGTTCCCAGTCAAACCCATCAAGACTCTGGCTACAATTGGCGACTCAACTACTCCTACTCCGACTCCAACAATTTTTCAAGTGAGTCGACTTCACCATAAAGCCGCCAAATTTTGGCTGATTTCTGAGTCAATTTATACTCCGATCGGAATGAAGCCTAGTAAAAAATTACATGATGTGCTTTTTAAATGTACATCGAAATCACCTGTTGACTTTAACGTCCTAAACAAACTTGGCAGAGATGTTGCGGCAAGTACATGACTGAGGAAATAATGGTACCACTCGATAGCTCGTACTTGTACTTGCGCCACTTTAAGTATTAGCTCATTAGATCCAATTGGTTCAAATAATGCAATAGACGTTATGATTCGGGGTATAAATTCGCGCGCCAGTCATGTTATATATAAAGCTGCGCTATTTTAGTTGTCTCTGCTGAAGTGTTAAAAAGAAATGCCGAAAAATAACTGAACTTTGGACTGCATGATTTAAGTGGCCAAATCCCAGAAGAGTAAGCATTTATGATAAGTGTTCTGACGTGATATTTTACGTTTCGCGTCAAATTATCTGACACAGTGGCCATGCTCCTTATCGGGAAAAAGTACGCCTCCCGTAGCTATCGGACCTGCGTGATATGCTGAACCTGGAACCCAGTGCGCCTGGCAGTCGCTATATCACAACAGGACCGGCGTTCTGTATCCACCAGAGCACGCATGCCGCTCGAAGGCATCAACTTCGAAGGCCGAAGGCCGGTCCATAAAGTACATTATATATGGTCTTGAAATATTTATGCATTGCTGAAAACGGAAAATTGGTCCCCGACCATTCCGCACTCCACACCTGCGTAAGAAGTTGCAGCTCCGTCCCCCGTCAAAAGGTTTGATCTGGATGCACCGTAGTTGGGATGAAGGAATGTTTGCGAAAAGAATCATCAAGTGTGTAGACGTCATGGGTACAGAATGAAGTGGATATAATCTGTATATCACGTTTTGGTGTAGATTAGGTCATATGACAGACCCTCCAATACATTTTGAGAATAATTTGAGGTGCCCCCCCCTCTTAACTGAGGTCATTCCGCTGCCACTGGCAGGGGCTCTTCTTGGTTGCACTCCGTGGACACAATTAACTAGTTAATGACCAAATTTGTTAATTAGCTTTCCCGGGAATACTGAAAATGAACCTCTCTAATCCTTATAATGCTTGCCTGAGCTGTTTTTAAAGATGTCCAGGGTACTGCTACTTACAATGGAGTTTGATAGCTGATTCAAATGTTCAACTACCCTGTTGGTGGAGAATGACTGTCTTAACCTTGTCCTGCTATGGTTAACTTTAAGTTTAAATTGATGACCTCTAATTGCATACTTTCTATTTGTTATTAATGTTGTTCATCTCCGTATTATTATACAAAGAAAGCTAATGGTAGCCTGCATTCAAACAATCTCTGGCTTCACATATTACCTTGATGTATATATATATATATATATATATGTATATATGGGCTATATATATGGGCTATATATATGGGCTATGTATATATATATATATATATATATATATATATATATATATATATATATATATATATATAAATATGTCCGGAACGGGCATGCGCCCCATTATGAACATAAAAGAGCCCTGGCTGGGCACAGGCTCAATATCCACGGGTCGGTCTTGTCCTGGTTATTGTTTTGAAGAGCCCGTAGCACTGATGCCAACTGGGCATTAGGGTGTAGTAGGCCAAAGCCGGAAGGGTTGAATCCCATCAGGAGGGGCTGCGTCCCTCCTGAGATGAGATTTAAAGCACATGTAGCAGGTAAAATTAAGGATAATCTAACAAAGGTTCCGAACTTTAAGAGGGCAGACTTTGATAGCATAAGAGTTACTTTAGGTGACATTAGATGGCAAGAAAAATTCTGCAATTTGAATGCCTGCGAAATGTGGGAAAAATTCAAGTCTTACTTAAGGGAAGCTCAGATGAGACATGTGCCCCAAAAGCAAAGGCACAAAATACAAGTAGGAAAGCCGGCATGGCTTACACCAGATTTGAAAAGAGCAATTAAGGCTAAGAAGGATGCATTTAGAATGTTGAAGGAAGCTTCAACTATCATAAATCTAAGGAGGTATCAAAAAGCTAGAGATGCTGTGAAGCAGAAAACCAGAGCAGAAAAGCGAGCAAAAGAATTGGACTTGGCTAGAAACTGTAATGGAGATAGCAAAAAGTTCTTTAATTTTTACAAGCTGCATAAAGTTTCTAGCACAGTGGGTCCACTGGAGGTGAACGACACAATATTGAGTGAAGATGTTCAGATGGTTGAGGAGCTGAGCAAACAGTTTAAATCAGTATTTACAGTGAAAGATATGACCAATCTGCCAGCCGTAGATCATGGGTCAGTGACAGGGGATAGGATAAGTGATGTTGACTTGATTGATAGTGATGTTGTTCTCAATCATATCAGGAAAATAAAGTCAAACAATGCAGCAGGACCTGCTGAAATTTATGCTAGGCTACTGCGTGAAGCTGAAAAGGAACTGGCAATTCCACTTGGTGTAATATTTTGTAGATCAGTTTCACAAAATGAAATTCCAGAAGATTGGAAAATGGCAAATGTAGTTCCAATTTTCCAGGAAGGCGAAAGAGGGAAAGTTGAGAACTATAGACCCGTAAGTCCCACATCCCTAGGCTGCAAGATACTTGGATCAATTATCAAGGATATAATAGTTAGTTTTCTGGAGGGAAACCGATTGATTCAAGATTATCAGCATCAGTTTAGAAAAGGTCGATCATGTCTCACAAATCTCTTGGACTTCTTTAATTTTGCTACAGACCAGTTTGATCGATGACATCAGGCTGATGTAGCATGTCTTGATTTCAGTAAGGCCTTTGATAAGGTGCCCCATAAACGGTTAATGATGCAGTTTCCGGTCCGTGGTATTGCAGGTAGCCTTCTAAAATGGATAGAGTTATGGCTTTCAGACAGGCAGCAGAGAGTGATGTTAAATGGTACAAAGTCATCATGGCAAGACGTCCTAAGTGGAGTCCCCCAGGGGTCAGTACTGGGACCACTATCGTTCATTATATTTGTAAATAACATCGAAAGTGGCCTAAGCAGTATGGTTTTGAAATTTGCCGATGATTTGAAAGTCTTTAGGGCTATCACAGGGCAAAATGAGGGCCTCACTACAGAGGGACTTGGATGAGCTGGTGAAGTGGTCTGAAAAGTGAAAAATGAAATTTAACTCTGATAAGTGTAAAATCATACGTGTAGGTAGACAGCATATCAGGGATCCATACTTGATGGGTGGCCAAGTACTAGCTGTGACTCAACAGGAGAAGGATTTAGGTGTTATTTTGCGCACAAAATTGGAGGCATCAGAGCAGACTAAAGAAGCTAGGAAAAGAGCACTAAGAATGCTTGGGGCAATAAATAGGAATGTATCGTACACAAGTGAAGAAATCATCAGGAAGCTTTACTGTGCCTATGTCAGGCCGCATTTGGAATACTGTGTCCAAGCTTGGTCCCCTAGTTATGAAAAAGATTGTTGGCTTTTAGAGAGAGTGCAAAAGAGGGCTACACAAATGGTTAGGGGTACAAGCGTCTTCGGCCCTTGCTCCGCTGCGGTAAGACACAACAATTGCCGTTGGTTTCATGTCAATCGGTCACATGGTTCGGCGGCTATGCCCATTTTAGTGGAATTCATTTCCCTGCTCCCGAATATTTCTATTTACAGAATCTGTCCTGCGGAGGTGTCACCGCTGAGAAAGCGCGCGCACCCCATCGTTTTTTTCGACGGCTGGCGAAATTCGTGGGAACGGGTGGTCAGGCCGGCTCCCAGCTTGAAGCGCAAACTGCCGGCGAAAAATGTCGTCTGGTAAGGGTTGCGGGCATCAACGATTGCAACCAAATTATTTGCGATGGGGAAAATCCGAAAGAACCGTGGGCATCACAAAGCTTGGGCTATCTGCGCATGCAACTTTCTCCCCGAAATGTCATCGGGCAGTGGTGTGGGGACAGTGTAAAGCGGAGCTGGTAAACATCTTACGACCGGGCCCCCGGGCGGCCGGGCCGATGGCCGGATGTGGCAAATCGTCGGTTGTGCCGGGCAGCCGATCAAAATATCACAATAACTTTAATTATGTCAGGTATATTGTCTTACTATTTTTAGCGCGAGCAAGTCCCAATGCATCGATTGCGTCCACCAAGTTACATGTCATTCGGATCAGAAACAAGAAGTTAGCGGGTTGGTTTCTAGAACCCGCCACCAATACGAAGGAAGATTCGGACGTCACCAATGCGAGGGTTAAGACTAGATCCCATTGCATTTAAGAATTTAGCCACAAGAGTAGGTGCATTTACCTACTATGCATCGATATTAACTAAGAAACGTCAGGCTCAAAATAAAACGTAAGCCAATATCCAACTCGGATTACGAGAAACATCTTGAATGAATTCATCGTCCTGCAGCATCTCGCGCGAATTGATCGACCTGCCATCTGTTAACAAGAGGTGAACCAGTGGTTTCTACGTCTTCCCGTTTGCCGCGCCGTCAAATGCGATAAGGTCGAACATGATTTCACGTAGCATATTTTCGCGGGAACGGTGTGGACATTGTGGCCTGTGGACGTTATGAACTGTGGACATTATGAACTTGTGGGCATTGTGACCTGTGGACATTACGAGCTGTGGACATTACGAGCTGTGGAAGTTGTGAGCTGTGGATATTATAAGCTGTGGACAATATGAGCTGTGGACATTATGACCTGTGGACGTTATGAACTGCGAAAATAATGAACGTGTGGACATTATGAGCTCCAGCTCGTGGACATTATGAGCTGTGGACAGTATGACCTGTGGACATTATGAACTCGTTGATATTTTGAACTCGTGGACATTATGAACCTGTGGACGTTATGAGCTTGTGGTACTGACGAGCTGTGGACACTGTGAGCTGTGGACATTGTGACCTGTGGACAGTGCGAGCTGTGGACACTATGACCTGTGGACATTATGAGCTGTGGACATTGTGAGCTGTGGAAGTTATGAACATGTGGACATTGTGACCTGTGGACACTGAGCTGTGGACATTATGAATTTGTGGACACTGTGAGCTGTGGACACTGACCTGTGGACATTATGAATGCCCCCGGCGAGATGCACACATCAGCGGAGATGGCAGCCGTGCCAGAGACCGGACCTGGTCTGTCAGAGAGGGCGCGCGACCCGCGGGCGTGAGATACCGAGCTGCCGGAGTCGTTCGGCGACGGCAGGGCGTCGTTCGACGACGATACGTCGCCGCCAATATGGCGGACGCTCGTCGCCGTGGCCGGCCGACGCCGCGGTCAATGTGTGCCGAGGGGCTCTACTGGGGGGGGGGTACTGGAGTCCCGTCGGCACCTCTCCGGAACGGCTGCAGGTACGTGCGAGGAGGCGGAACTCAGAGCTGAGTGCACATGGGACGAGCAGGAACTCCTCCGAGTACCGCGGCGGCGCGGCGGCTCGCGGTGGCGGACAGTGGCGAGGAGCGGAGCTTGCGATTCGAGGCGGCCCGCCCGCCAGAGGGCGTGCAGACTTGTGGCCTGGCCGACCTGATGACAGTGGTTGACGAGGTGGATGTTCGCAGCTGAGCCGGGGCCGTCGGAAAATGGGTGATGTGGCGGGTGTTACACGGCGAGGGGACTCCTACGTCTTCGCACGCGTCCGGGCATGGTGGAACTGGACGAGAGCATAGCCAAGCAGTATGATCAGATGTTGGTCGTCACGACGTTGGTGCGGCAGAGCCGACTGGATGGCGGTCTCCGGCTTTGTGGTCGCAGCAGACCAGACACACAGCAGCCGCCGCACCTCAGACACACAGCAGCCGCCGCACCTCAGACACACAGCAGCCGCCGCACCTCAGACACACAGCAGTCGCCGCACCTCAGACACACAGCAGTCGCCGCTCAACACACAGCAGTCCGCACCCAAACACAGCATCCGCTGCACCTCAGACACACAACAGCCACGCATCGCCAC
Source organism: Ashinkailepas kermadecensis (assembly GCA_034440615.1). Classification (NCBI taxonomy): domain Eukaryota; kingdom Metazoa; phylum Arthropoda; class Thecostraca; family Neolepadidae; genus Ashinkailepas; species Ashinkailepas kermadecensis. The sequence continues at coordinate 105,403 of JAOTOM010003006.1, read as the reverse complement.
CTCAGACACACAGCAGCCGCCGCACCTCAACACAGCACCGCTGCACCTCAGACACACAGCAGCCGCCGCACCTCAGACACACAGCAGCCGCCGCACCTCAGACACACAGCAGCCGCCGCACCTCAGACACACAGCAGCCGCCGCACCTCAGACACACAGCAGCCGCCGCACCTCAGACACACAGCAGCCGCCACACCTCAGACACACAGCAGTCGCCGCACCTCAGACACACAGCAGTCGCCGCACCTCAGACACACAGCATCCGCTGCACCTCAGACACACAACAGCCGCTGCACCTCAGACACACAGCAGCCGCCGCACCTCTGACACACAGCAGCCGCTGCACCTCTGACACACAGCAGCAGCCGCACCTCTGACACACAGCAGCCGCCGCACCTCAGACACACAGCAGCCGCCGCACCTCAGACACACAGCAGCAGCCGCACCTCAGACACACAGCAGCAGCCGCACCTCTGACACACAGCAGCACCCGCACCTCTGACACACAACAGCCGCCAGTCAGTGAACGTCCAGCGGCGGAGCAACGCCGGCAACCGTCTCGGGGGAGTTGGGGGCTTCTCACGGAACGGGGCGGTCTCGACATCCAATGGTATTGGCTGCACATACACTTCCGGCGCCTGTGATCTAGCGGTCTGACTGTCGGGACTTCGAGCCACCGCGGTGGCTCGAAGTCCCGAAGTCCGTCTCGCTGGTGCACCGGCGAGACGGACGGTCACGACACTTGGCTCCCGCAGAGGCGGATCAGTTGCGATTCAGCGCCGGGAAAGGGGACAAGCCAGTAATACTAGCAAAGCAAGGCGTCAGGGCGCTCAGGAGAGGCCGTGACAACGTGACTTTGGTGGACCCGACGAGATCCTTGAGGAAGGAAGCTCTTTGATGTGTGTCCAACGTGTGTGATTCAAGGTGGAATGGGTGTCCACGAGCTAAAAAAACTTATCGGCGAGTGAGACCCCTCGGGGTAGAAGGGAACCAGCGCCCTCTGGTGGTTGGGACGTAAGTCGGGCTGCTGGGAAGTGATCAACTAAGGCTGTCGTGTTAATTAAAGCTAACTATGTCGATAAGCATCACCGACTGAACTGTGACACGTCTGCCAGCATCGTGGGCATATTGTTGCCTTTGCAACTTTAAATGTACGACCTTCACTATAATTCCATAATGATGTGACGGGCGCTTGACATTTATGGATTTTAGAGCCGTATTGTATTACAATGTGAATCCGCCGCAGCACTTCGCCCCAACGAATCCACCTCGTATGTGCTTACTATGGCTTACACGGCACCAGCCAGGGTTCTCAAACGGTGTATACTCTCTGCCATGACTGGGTCGTGAATGGTGATTTGCCCAGCTTGGGAGCATGTGCATGGGTTTCTGAAAATTATTGGGAGGGCGCAATGTATGAAGGCAATGGGAGGGTCCAAATGGATTGGGGCATACAACATAGGGCCCCATGTTAAAGTTGAAATGATTGGGAGGACACAGCTGACACGGGAGAGGGAGCAAGTGTCTTCCGAAAAGCCCCTGCTTGGGAGTTGGGAGGTTTATAAAATGGATCTCGGAGAACTAGATGTTACTGGAGGGGCGGGGATAAATTCGGGGTACCGAGATGGAAATGAAAACTGAGGGCCGATGCTTTGCAACTGAGTAGATCGAAAAGAAGCGTGCTTAAATATGATTGCAATTATTTGGGTGAATCTGTGTCAGAATAACATCAGACAAGATATGGCTAGAACAAGCGGATGTAAAGAGGACCCTGGCCTCATTCTCGAGAGCCCTCACGCTCGGGAGTTTCTCGACTCCTGAGCGGCCATCTTACAGGGCTAGATGGTTAATTATTTAACATCAGTCCCACTGAGTGAGCGTCGCTTCCGGGAAGCGATGGAGGTGGTGCAAACCATTCCTTGGACCAACATCCTGGCGATCGGGCTAACCCCAGCGTATAAGCATGGAGTTTCGGACAATCCTTTGAATCCCTGTCTCCACCCCTCCATCATGTCCCGGCTTCCAGGCAGTTCTCGCTGTGGACGCGGTGGACACTGTCCGTTGTGGACGCGGTGGAACTGCACGTTGTGGACGCCGTGGAACTGCACGTTGTGGACGAGGTGGACACTGTACGCGCGATGTCCAGAGAAGGTCAGCCTCAAACGGAGCGGTGTCTACGTGTCATCTGAGCGGGAAGACGACGGTAACCACGGCAGCCTGCCAATGGTCCGCAGCGGACAGGCCCGGCAGCGGGTGTCTGTCAGATTGTCCAGGGAACATAATGTCCAGAGCCCACAATGTCCATCACTTAAAATAGTACGGTGCGACATATTGCGTAGGCAACACAATGTCCAGGGTGTACAACGTCCAGTAACCTCCATTAGCTTCATACCCTTTTGTGGACATTGTGTACTTTGAACATTTTATCTGCTGGACATTATGACGCACCTCACTGCTTTAAATGCTGGACGTTTCGTTTCACTGCCGGGAGGCCCCCAAACGTCCCGAGTGCAAATCGTCCAGCGGCGCCACTGAACAAGCGAACAGGGCTCAAGTGCCTGCGAGCCCGCCGTGCTAACAAGCGAACAGGGCTCAAGTGCCTGCGAGCCCGCCGTGCTAACAAGCGAACAGGGCTCATGCCTGCGAGCCCGCCGTGCTACCAAGCGAACAGGGCTCAAGTGCCTGCGAGCCCGCCGTGCTAACAAGCGAACAGGGCTCAAGTGCCTGCGAGCCTGCCGTGCTGAGCGCCGAGAGAGTGGGCGAGCGGAGAGAGTGAGAGAGCGGGGAGACTGGGCGGGCGGAGAGAGTGGGAGCCATCCGGACAGACACGGCGGACAGGAGAGCGGCAGAAAGACGCCCATCCGGACACGACGGACGGCGTGGCGCCGCGCGGCGTGGCGCCGAGTCCCGCGCCCCCGGCCCGCTGCATTATGCAGGTGGCGTGCAGCATGTCCACTGTCCATGGGTCCCAGCGCACTGCACACAAAACGCCCCGGGGAAGTCGGGCGTGCCAATCACCTCGTTCACGTCATCTGAGGAAACTGCATCGTTTTCCGACTTCAGGAATCATGTATTTTTTTTTCGAAACGAGCGCTGTGCTTTGCAACCTTTCTGCTATTTATACGTGTCAGGGTCTAGTTATGTTCACCGTGTTCTGAATATCCGCCCAATATGTACTGATTTGAGCAAAGTCGAGTCGGGTAAACTGGGATTTGTATCATAAAATAAGCGACTCATCCTAGGAGTGGTCTATGAATGATGAATACAGCTGACGAAAAATACACAATCAACTCCCCAGGCACCATTGTCCCTCTTCGGTCCCGTCTAAGACTTCGAAATGTCTTTTAAAAAAATAGATGAGCAGCTTAATCGTATCAATAATCCAAATCGTATGTAGGCATCAATCAACGTTTGCACGCACCTAGACACTACATTTAAAACGATTAATGCGGAGGAACATTGTGTGGGAAAACGGAAAGGTATTCGGAAAGTGTATGTAATCCATATCTCCTTTCATGGGGACATCCCACCACCACTTTTGGTTCTGAGTTGGGACGAGCATATCGATGTCAACGTCTGCAGGCATCTGGACACTATCTCGGAAATTGTTAGCCCTCTGACAGAAAATGTTTTGCCGCGCCTTCGCACATAAGTATTTCCGAAGGGGCATTTGCAAATTACGCTGAATTATCACCTGCTCGTGGGTGGGTCGCTGCTCATGGCTGTTCGTAGACTGATGCATGAATGGACTCTTGATGATGCACTTGAGCATTAAATCTGACTGAGCATAATGTCGGGCTGAGCCGCTGTCACTATGCACTTTAGCTTTGCTGCATTGACATCGCCGCACATTTTGATAGGAGGAAGGGAACGAGAGAGCTTTAGAGCTTAAGAGAGCTTAATCCTTCCAGACAACGTCATAGGTTTAATTTTAAATTACACCTATGGCGCACGAAGCTTACGATGGCCTTGTTTCCCATCCCCCGAGGTGCCCCATGTTCCGCTGCTCCCTGTCGTCCTTGGCGTCCTGTCTGCGGGGATTAGCATCAGGTCTGGCAAGCAGCGGGGGAGTAGATGTGACAGATGTCACGAATGTGTAGCTGTTGGTGTGACAGGTGTCTCGAATGGTAGCTCCGACTGACGGGTGTCAGTCAGTCACCATAGTTCGCCCTGCCTCGGTGCTGGTCCGCTCCTCACTTCCGAAGAGAAATCCCACTTGTTTGGCTGAGTCGGAGGTAGGTTTTTATCTCAGCGCGTGGCTGGCGTGCCATCCGCGGCGCTTCGTCGGTTGGTTCCGATCCGGCCGCCAGGTGGCCGCCTGGCAAATGGACGCGTCCGTTCCCTGGCACAACACGCCACTGGCGCCGACAATAAACAGGTGTGTGGCGGGGGATATTTCAGTCTCCCGCTGCACCCAGCTGCTGTTCGCGCGCCTCCAGTTCTGAGTAGGCATTCTCCTTCATTTTGCACTAGCTACCCAAGGTAATTGGTGGATCGGGAATATTTTGTTCGGGGAGCATTCGTCCAGGGAGACATTTCCCCAGAGGGGCGCTACTGATCAGAAGAAATCGTTGGGATGATTGCACTCGAGGGAGAGAGACGCCTCCAGAGGCACGCCCGCTCTCTAGGTCCGGCAATGCTCTGGACTGGTTTGATGTTCGCTGCAGGGAAACTTCAGAGCCAATCGAATTACACCTAGGCACTGTTAAAAGCTGTTATTCTTGTCGAATGCTATACTTCGTGATAATGCACAACCAATCGGAAATACACTTTAGATGGAGCCGGAGGTAAAATAGCCCGCTGCATGGCAACACAAGTCTGTGACAGCTAGACAAGCAATCAAGCAGCTTGAAACATGGAATTTGATTACCTCTCCTTGAAAACAACGCTATAAATGTCAAACAATTATTTAGAGATTGCTGTAGCAGTTACGATATCCTGCATTATCACCTTAGTAGCAGCGACCTTTTAAGTTTGATGCCGGTAGAAAAAAACGGAAGTTTTACGGGCCGCCTAGGCCAATTTTCCACATGCCTTGCATTTTTATGAGCGAAATCATGAATTGGATGAGCAGAATTATAATGATCAGTCGAAATGGCAGTCTGATGCTCAGAATAATATAGCGAATTCCAAATTCCTCTGAATATATTTCGCTTACGAAGCGACTTCAATAGAAATTGACTGCGCTGCTCTCCTCTCGTCGCGACTGGACACGCGTGCTCAACTCTGTGGCGATGGAAGACTGGTGAGGAAACGGGTGGGCACAGGTAGTTAGTGGTTACCACTAACTAGAGTTTTAACCACATCGGTACCGTAGGGTATCGTGTACATAGTGAAGGATTATAATCTTTGTGGTTAGATGTCATCCTGAAGAATGGAGCGGAACCAGAACTTTAACCACCACAGGCACCGTAGACGTGATGATGGTGTAAATAGTCAAGGAGTAGAATCTTTGTGGTTAGATGTCATCCGGAAGAATGGAGCAAGATTTAGGATTGGAGCATTCTATTGGCCACCAGACCAGAATGAAAACACTAATAGGTTGATGCAGGAAAAGATAAGTAGGGGAATGCATGGGAGCACTCTATTGTTGTGGGGACCCCAGCATAGCAGGGATGTTGAGACAAAACTAGAGGTCCAAGCAAATCAGGAAGAAGTTTCTGGCTTGTTTTGAGGAAAATTTCCTCTTTCAAATGATGCATGCACTTATAAGGGGAAACGAAATGTTAGATCTGGTGTTTAGAAACGAGGATTTTTCTCAAAATGTGAACATAGGAGAGACTTAAGATCATGATATGTTCATTCCCAATAGGCAAATTAGATTAAACAAGGCTTAGCACCCTTCATGGCTTACCAAGGAAGTAAAATATTTTTACTGGAGTCAAAAAGCAGGTATTCAAGACACACTTTTAGACGATGCATCAATTTTCCGCAAATTCGAGGCCCTGCTGATGGTGCCTCGCAGCAGGACGATCTCGAACGCCTGAGAACGTGGTCTGTCAGCTGGGGCCTCGCCCCAAACCATTCCAAGTGCAAAGCATACACGGTGACTGTCAGGAACTTCCCGTTCATATCACATGCCACATCGGTGTAAACAAGCTGAAACACCTCGCACAAATGACGGATTCGAGTGTGGTCTTCGACACCCGTCCCGCTTCGCCCCGCATGCTTCGCACGTTGTCAGCCTAGCCGACCGAGCGCTTGGTATGCTCTGACGGCCACTTCAGGCGGCCGAGACAGGGCGAGCTTGAGACGTCGTGCGACGTTGTCAGCGTATTTTGTCAGCGTGATGGTAGTCTTGGAGTGTTGTGGCGTGGTTTGAACGGGCACCGCCAAACCCACACGCTGCCGATCGAGCGAGTCGAGCTCAGTCGTCTACCTGGCTGAAATGTCGTACCAATTGTACAGTCATGTCTCCAACTGTATCGGTGCTTCAAAATCACACCTATGCCAGCAAGAAGTGCTCAACATGACCGAATGCTCATACGGAATACTTTCTGGAATAAAACACATTATCCAGCCCCCGGCACTGTTTCCGCCTACATGTACCACCTCGGTCGGCCCGTGGAGTGGTATGCCCAGTACGCGAGTGACGGTTATCCGAGATTGGTTTGTATGTCGCGTACCAAAGGTGGCAAGCGCATTTTAGGAAGGGCAAACACGGACGTCAATGTGTGCCGTGTTTCTGGTTTGCGTCATCGTTATGTTGACATAAACCTAACCATAAGCCATAAACCATGAACATAAATTAGTGATAATGCAACTTCTGTCAACATCCTATCCGCAAATCAACCGAGATGCACTAAACCGAAGTTATGTCAACATGGGCACTGGCGGATCCACGGGGGGGGGCCATTCCGGCCATGCCCCCCCAAGCGCTTCAAAGGGGGGGGGCATAGTGTCTCATTCTCCTTTTTCAGCTTTTAGGGGCCCCAAGAGCAAAAAAGAGTCCCTGTGGTGCTCTTTCTGACGGCCCGAGGTTTTCTCCCGCAGCTAGGTGCCGCTCTCCGTCATCTCTGGGGCCCTCTTTAACCACCCTGAGTCTTCCGTCAGACCGGAGGCCCCTTTTCAAAAGTATTGAGTTTAGAAGTTTTCTTCAGCTTGGGCCCCGCTGTCAGCTCAGGGCTCTTCATATTGGCTCGGGACCATATCCGGGATCACTTGGCCCCTTTGGTCGGTCCAGAGGACTTTTATGTGGGCACGGGGGACCCTTGCGCCTACGACTTGAGGGGCCTTTATGGACACCTCAAGGCGATCGCCTGTAGCCTCATTTGACTCTCCAGGGGGGTTGTCCCCTTCTCCCCCTGACTTTGCCACTGTGACTGGTCACCGCTTGGTCGATCTCACCTGGAACGTCCCATTTGTCCCCACCACCAGTGCCCGTTTTAAAATGTACCTTGCTGGTAGATTGTGTCACCTGCGCATTCTGGTCGTCTGCTGTGAGTCCGATTTTACCTCATTTTTATCGTACGGGTAGATAACCCTTGTGTTGCGATAAACCAGGTTTAACTGAACATGACCCATGTTGACATAAACTTGTTGACTTAAATTGCACTCCGTTCCATCTGTGTTGCGCTAAACCAAAAAAACGAATGTGTGTGTTTTCGCAGACCGACGGGGTGTATGTACAAGAAGCGTGTGTTGAGTTGTGTGATAAACATGCGGTAGCTTTAGAATGTGTGGCTGTACCTTTATCTATGCATTGTGCGCGTTAATTTCATAGCCTGACTTCGCCTGCTGGCAGGACGACGATCCCGTTGGCGACAGCAGCAACAAGCAAAATAAACAATTACGGTGGTTCACCGAACGTTGCGTGTTCATGTGTCTTGTCGCCATTGCATGCTGCTCGTGCGCGCGGATATTGCTCGCGTGTCAATGGATCACATGCATACTCTGCCTCGCGGCGAAGCAATCATGTCGCCTGTCACGCAACGGTCGTTTCGGGGCGCAAGCGAAGCTCAACCCGTCCAGTGTTGATGCAGCGTGAGCTGGTGCACGGGGCCGCGGGCGGAACTCCGGTTGCCTTCATCTGTTGTTGAGCGAGGAGCATGTTGCGGCGTGCCCGGTCCTGTGCTTTCAGCTTCATGCCGCTATCGACGTGGTGGCTTCACCAGGGCAGGATGTAATTTATGGAAGCCTGGAGTTGTAGAGCATAGCTTTCGAAGAGTCAAAGATGGAGAGGATAATTTTCATGTTGGTCAGAAGCTTTCATGTTTGCATGGTGTCAGAAGCTCAGGAAGGTTGTTAAATGGCCACACTCAACTTTCCACTGCCGAAAGGAGAAGATGATCATCCGGAAATGATAATGCTCCTCGCGATAAAAATCCGGGGCGAGACTGTTTTCCAACCCTGAGGTAGGTGCAATCGATTCAGCTCTTGATACACGATAACCATGTGCGTCAAACTCAAAAGTGTGTCAGTCACCCACCAGTTCAGCCGTCAGCTGACCCATCCGATCTCGCAACTCAAAAGTGGTCAAATTTGCAAAGTCTAAATCGTTCGTGAATGTTTGCATCGAGATAAACGATGTCATGACTCATGATCAGTGGTATGTTTGACTCAGAAATGAAGGAAGTATCGTCAAGTATGGGATTTTCTTCTGGAAGCCTGGCAACCGTTCAATGAGCATGTATAGAATAATTTTAAGTTGATATCTGCACTACAATGGTACAGTGAAAGGCCAACCGTAGCCGAAATGCTCTTTTATATGTGGCCTTGATGTCCTTTTTCTACAGCACATACACATCCAGTTGGCATTGTATGATTTGGCCCACGCGTACCTGACGTGTGACGATCCAGTAATGGTTTAAAGCTCATATGTTCGACTTGTTCGGCTCATCACAATTGTGCTTGTGCTGTAGTGCGACGGGCCCGGACAAGCTACGGCTGGGTTTAGTATGTTCGCTATACAGAATTTCAAACGAAATTAGTGATGCGAACAGCTATATTGCACATTTGGTTCAGGGTTGTAGACCTGAAAGAAGCTCTGGTATTATAAATCAAGTTTGTTCCTGGAAAAGAGCCAGAATCAGGGTATTGAAAGCTCTTGCCCATCGAGGAGAAAGCCAGTCGAGAAAGCCGTCCCGTCCGTTCTGCATCTGAAGCTGAACTTTGGGTGGGCACAATATTTCCTCAAGCTGACTGGAAGATATTTGTATGGATTTGTTTGTTTGGTACGGTGGCTATGTCTGCCTTATGTTAGTCTGCACCTCATCTTCCAGTAGCATTGTTTGGGGTCAAGAGTGGCCACTCGTCATAGACAACGGAAGCTTTTTAACATCTCATTTTGAATACCCGAGTATTCATGAAGCAGGCGTAACGAGGCCTAGAAGCCGTGTGCTTCTCCGTGCTTGATCATCTGCCACTCGCTACGACCCAACACTGCTCAACAGGCTCTCGCCTTTCCTTTGGAAACACCAGCAGCAGCATTATCGATTACGAACAAGATGCACAGTATTGGCTGAGCGGATTTCATTGCTGGCGACCGGTTCTCGTGTTTCTCGGCGGCAGTCGGCGCGCCATTAACGGGCGGTGACCGGCCGGCCGCCATGTCTCCGGTGGCCGGTGTCACGTGTCTCGTGTGGGCCGCCACCTGCCAGCGCCCACCGACTGCCGCCATGTCTCCGGTGGCCGGTGTCACGTGTCTCGTGTGGGCCGCCACCTGTCAGCGCCCACCGACTGCCGCCATGTCTCCGGTGGCCGGTGTCACGTGTCACGTGTGGGCCGCCACCTGTCAGCGCCCACCGACTGCCGCCATGTCTCCGGTGGCCGGTGTCACGTGTCTCGTGTGGGCCGCCACCTGTCAGCGCCCACCGACTGCCGCCATGTCTCCGGTGGCCGGTGTCACGTGTCACGTGTGGGCCGCCACCTGTCAGCGCCCACCGACTGCCGCCATGTCTCCGGTGGCCGGTGTCACGTGTCACGTGTGGGCCGCCACCTGCCAGCGCCCACCGACTGCCGCCATGTCTCCGGTGGCCGGTGTCACGTGTCTCGTGTGGGCCGCCACCTGCCAGCGCCCACCGACTGCCGCCATGTCTCCGGTGGCCGGTGTCACGTGTCTCGTGTGGGCCGCCACCTGTCAGCGCCCACCGACTGCCGCCATGTCTCCGGTGGCCGGTGTCACGTGTCACGTGTGGGCCGCCACCTGTCAGCGCCCACCGACTGCCGCCATGTCTCCGGTGGCCGGTGTCACGTGTCTCGTGTGGGCCGCCACCTGTCAGCGCCCACCGACTGCCGCCATGTCTCCGGTGGCCGGTGTCACGTGTCTTGTGTGGGCCGCCACCTGCCAGCGCCCACCGACTGCCGCCATGTCTCCGGTGGCCGGTGTCACGTGTCTCGTGTGGGCCGCCACCTGTCAGCGCCCACCGACTGCCGCCATGTCTCCGGTGGCCGGTGTCACGTGTCTTGTGTGGGCCGCCACCTGCCAGCGCCCACCGACTGCCGCCATGTCTCCGGTGGCCGGTGTCACGTGTCTCGTGTGGGCCGCCACCTGTCAGCGCCCACCGACTGCCGCCATGTCTCCGGTGGCCGGTGTCACGTGTCTCGTGTGGGCCGCCACCTGCCAGCGCCCACCGACTGCCGCCATGTCTCCGGTGGCCGGTGTCACGTGTCTCGTGTGGGCCGCCACCTGCCAGCGCCCACCGACTGCCGCCATGTCTCCGGTGGCCGGTGTCACGTGTCTCGTGTGGGCCGCCACCTGCCAGCGCCCACCGACTGCCGCCATGTCTCCGGTGGCCGGTGTCACGTGTCTCGTGTGGGCCGCCACCTGCCAGCGCCCACCGACTGCCGCCATGTCTCCGGTGGCCGGTGTCACGTGTCTCGTGTGGGCCGCCACCTGTCAGCGCCCACCGACTGCCGCCATGTCTCCGGTGGCCGGTGTCACGTGTCTCGTGTGGGCCGCCACCTGCCAGCGCCCACCGGCCGGCCGCCATGTCTCCGGTGGCCGGTGTCACGTGTCACGTGGGGCCGCCACCTGTCAGCGCCCAACGACTGCCGCCATGTCTCCGGTGGCCGGTGTCACGTGTCACGTGTGGGCCGCCACCTGCCAGCGCCCACCGACTGGCCGCCATGTCTCCGGTGGCCGGTGTCACGTGTCTCGTGTGGGCCGCCACCTGCCAGCGCCCACCGACTGCCGCCATGTCTCCGGTGGCCGGTGTCACGTGTCTCGTGTGGGCCGCCACCTGTCAGCGCCCACCGACTGCCGCCATGTCTCCGGTGGCCGGTGTCACGTGTCTCGTGTGGGCCGCCACCTGCCAGCGCCCAACGACTGCCGCCATGTCTCCGGTGGCCGGTGTCACGTGTCACGTGTGGGCCGCCACCTGCCAGCGCCCAACGACTGCCGCCATGTCTCCGGTGGCCGGTGTCACGTGTCTTGTGTGGGCCGCCACCCGCCAGCGCCCACCGGCCGCCGCCATGTCTCCGGTGGCCGGTGTCACGTGTCTCGTGTGGGCCGCCACCTGTCAGCGCCCACCGACTGCCGCCATGTCTCCGGTGGCCGGTGTCACGTGTCACGTGTGGGCCGCCACCTGTCAGCGCCCACCGACCGGCCGCCATGTCTCCGGTGGCCGGTGTCACGTGTCTCGTGTGGGCCGCCACCTGCCAGCGCCCACCGACTGCCGCCATGTCTCCGGTGGCCGGTGTCACGTGTCACGTGTGGGCCGCCACCTGCCAGCGCCCACCGACTGGCCGCCATGTCTCCGGTGGCCGGTGTCACGTGTCACGTGTGGGCCGCCACCTGTCAGCGCCCACCGACTGCCGCCATGTCTCCGGTGGCCGGTGTCACGTGTCACGTGTGGGCCGCCACCTGTCAGCGCCCACCGACTGCCGCCATGTCTCCGGTGGCCGGTGTCACGTGTCTCGTGTGGGCCGCCACCTGCCAGCGCCCACCGACTGCCGCCATGTCTCCGGTGGCCGGTGTCACGTGTCTCGTGTGGGCCGCCACCTGTCAGCGCCCAACGACTGCCGCCATGTCTCCGGTGGCCGGTGTCACGTGTCTCGTGTGGGCCGCCACCTGTCAGCGCCCACCGACTGCCGCCATGTCTCCGGTGGCCGGTGTCACGTGTCTCGTGTGGGCCGCCACCTGCCAGCGCCCACCGACTGCCGCCATGTCTCCGGTGGCCGGTGTCACGTGTCTCGTGTGGGCCGCCACCTGCCAGCGCCCACCGACTGCCGCCATGTCTCCGGTGGCCGGTGTCACGTGTCACGTGTGGGCCGCCACCTGTCAGCGCCCACCGACTGCCGCCATGTCTCCGGTGGCCGGTGTCACGTGTCTCGTGTGGGCCGCCACCTGTCAGCGCCCACCGACTGCCGCCATGTCTCCGGTGGCCGGTGTCACGTGTCACGTGTGGGCCGCCACCTGTCAGCGCCCACCGGCCGGCCGCCATGTCTCCGGTGGCCGGTGTCACGTGTCACGTGTGGGCCGCCACCTGTCAGCGCCCACCGACTGCCGCCATGTCTCCGGTGGCCGGTGTCACGTGTCACGTGTGGGCCGCCACCTGCCAGCGCCCACCGACTGCCGCCATGTCTCCGGTGGCCGGTGTCACGTGTCTCGTGTGGGCCGCCACCTGCCAGCGCCCACCGACTGCCGCCATGTCTCCGGTGGCCGGTGTCACGTGTCTCGTGTGGGCCGCCACCTGTCAGCGCCCACCGACTGCCGCCATGTCTCCGGTGGCCGGTGTCACGTGTCACGTGTGGGCCGCCACCTGTCAGCGCCCACCGACTGCCGCCATGTCTCCGGTGGCCGGTGTCACGTGTCACGTGTGGGCCGCCACCTGTCAGCGCCCACCGACTGCCGCCATGTCTCCGGTGGCCGGTGTCACGTGTCTCGTGTGGGCCGCCACCTGCTGGCGCCCACCGACTGCCGCCATGTCTCCGGTGGCCGGTGTCACGTGTCACGTGTGGGCCGCCACCTGTCAGCGCCCAACGACTGCCGCCATGTCTCCGGTGGCCGGTGTCACGTGTCTCGTGTGGGCCGCCACCTGCCAGCGCCCACCGACTGCCGCCATGTCTCCGGTGGCCGGTGTCACGTGTCTCGTGTGGGCCGCCACCTGTCAGCGCCCACCGACTGCCGCCATGTCTCCGGTGGCCGGTGTCACGTGTCACGTGTGGGCCGCCACCTGTCAGCGCCCAACGACTGCCGCCATGTCTCCGGTGGCCGGTGTCACGTGTCTCGTGTGGGCCGCCACCTGTCAGCGCCCACCGACTGCCGCCATGTCTCCGGTGGCCGGTGTCACGTGTCTCGTGTGGGCCGCCACCTGTCAGCGCCCACCGACTGCCGCCATGTCTCCGGTGGCCGGTGTCACGTGTCACGTGTGGGCCGCCACCTGTCAGCGCCCACCGACTGCCGCCATGTCTCCGGTGGCCGGTGTCACGTGTCTCGTGTGGGCCGCCACCTGCCAGCGCCCACCGACTGCCGCCATGTCTCCGGTGGCCGGTGTCACGTGTCTCGTGTCGGCCGCCACCTGTCAGCGCCCACCGACTGCCGCCATGTCTCCGGTGGCCGGTGTCACGTGTCTCGTGTGGGCCGCCACCTGTCAGCGCCCACCGACTGCCGCCAGGCTCACCGACACTGGCAGCTGTCATACACATACACACACACACACATACACACACACACACACACACACACACACACACACACACACACACACACACACACAGCTGCCGTACTGGCAGTCACCGGCAGCTGTCGCCGGCGTGGCTCCAGTTTGTGGCACACACACACACACACACACATCCATGCACACATGCACACACACATGTGTGGGTGTGTATATATATATATATATGTTGTTCAGCTATCGGGAGTTTTGTGATTCAATTAATGATAGCGATATTTATAATTAAAAGCTAAGCAAAATTTGTCCATAATGTAGACTAAAATTAACGGTTTTACTTTGAAGTGTACCATTTCCCGGGAACACAAAGGTACCTCGGCGTATATTTCTCACGTCATCGAAGGCATATATATATATATATATATATATATGAATAGTTAGATTATGTCAGAGAAGAACAAAACTGGGCAGAAAAGAAAACCAGGACTAATGCATGTGGCTAAATGAGTCCTGGGCCAATACTTTGCACGGCAAAAGCAATGAAAGAGCACTTTCCAAGCAGGTGAAGATCAGACTAGGGAAAATTCCACAGTAAGCAAGGCTAGCAGCATGAACGTTAAATATTAAAGGTATAGATTGCTTCAAGTGCCACCATAAAGAGAATGAACGGTGAATAATGGAACGAAAAACCGATGGCGTAATTAAAGCAAGAGCCGGTCGCGGTCGATGCGGGTCCCACATCCTCGGCTCCATCTGGCCACCTGACAGCGGCAGCGGCAGCCAGCCGCTTCCCGCAGCAGTATCACGGTCACCATCACCAATCGCCCGACCCGGCGGCGCTGGGTGTCGCCGCTCTGGAGGACGGAGCGGTCCAGCAGTGCCGGGCGGCAGGATGACCGCCCGTCATCCAGCTGACACCAGGATGACCGCCCGTCATCCAGCTGACAACAGGATGAGTGGCGGCCGCCAAAGATGACGAGAGGCTGACGGTGCCAGGCCGCCGACGGCACAGAGAGGCGGCCGGTCCGAACTGCAGGGGCCGGCAGCTCAACGGCCGGCGAGGGGTTGCCATGGCAGCAGCAGGTGGTGTTAGCTGGGCAACGGAAGCAGCGCGAACCAACAGGCCACCAATGCAGATGCTACGGTCCTTGAGACTATTTATATGTAGATACATACTGAGGAAAGACAGGAGAATGAGAGTAGGAGTCATGCGTAAAGAAAGGGCTATTGGTTATGGAATGGTTTCAGATACGTCTGGGAGTATATTTTAAATGCACTTTATATCTGAGCGAAGAAATAATTGTGTTTGCTTTTCTAAGCTATAGCACACGCATCACGCAGCGTAGGTCGCATAGCTCCCTGAGACTACGCCATGCGCTGCTCTTTAAATGTTAGTTGTTTTATTGATGTGTAGCTTGGTGAGGTGGATATAGCTTTTTAGCACACATTATTGGCTAATTATCTAGAAAAAATATGACTACCGAGAAGTATTGGCCTGAGCGCGGCGCCGCGAGCAGACGCGTCTCGGTCGCTCGCCCAACCTTTCCCTGGCCCTCTTTGTTGCCTCTGTATATGTGTAACTGAAACTCTGAGTGAGAATTGAACCAGAAAGAGTGAAAAGTGCACCAGAAAAAAGAAGAAGTGAAATATCGAACCAAAAACGGCGTACCTATACGCTACACGTGCGCGAAGTGGCTGAACTCCTTAGTGGAAATTTCTGTTGGTTATTCCTGCCGGAAATTGTGCAGTGATTGGACAGTGATTGCACAGTGATTGGACACCTGAAAAACTGAGTGAGTGAAAAAGTGACAGCGCCTTTCTCTATATTGACTTTCCTTGCATCAATTATCAGCTACTGCCCGTGGTTAGTCTTCTTTCCGACACTGCAGCGGAGAATGCTGACTGACTGACGCTTTGGTGCCGCTCGGAATTCCTGTGCCTCCAGCAATAGTGTTCTTCATCGTCTATCTACAGTTCTACCAGTTTTCATCATGCACACGGACATCATCAGGCTGCTGCTATCCATCGCCCTTGTTCAAATTTTCACCGCCTTCACGTCCCCCGGTCACCCGGGCTCGCAACGGGCACGCAGCCGTCCCGTCCGTGACGTCATCACCGCCGCTGCCTTCGCCTCCGCCAGGCACCAGCTCACGCTCCCCTCGGCCAACCCGACCGAGGGAAGCGTCGCCGTTATAAAAACAGCGCCCAAGAAAACACGCCGGGGCAGGTGCGGCTCCAGGGGCGGCAGAAGACGCGGATCGCGGGGCGGAGCAAGCCTTGTGGCAGCTAAACAGCGCAAAGGACAGCTCCACCTGGGACTCATCAATGCCCAATCTATCAAACCTAAGCTACTTGAGCTACACAACGACCTTCGTTCTTACTCTCTAGACCTAGCTGTGGTGACTGAGACCTGGCTGCGACCTAGCACCCCCACGCGTCTCATTAACTTCCCCGGTTACCAAGTGAAACGTGCGGACCGGCCTGACTAGTGGTTACGGTGGGGTGGCGATTATCGCCAAGTCAGCACTAACTATTACCGTTTTGAAAATTTATACGCCTCCGAACTCGAGCTCCAAACTAGAATCACTCTGGGCCAAAGTCAAAGGGAAAAGCGGAAAGTATTTCATTCTAGCGGCAATCTATCGGCTTCCTCGTAACACTCTTCCTGCCTTAAATGATGACTTCGCTGAGCTCGAAAGACAGGTTCAATTGGCGACACTGAACTTTACCGGCACTTTCTACCTCGCAGGTGATCTAAATTGCAACCTTCTCGACACGACTAATAGCCCCTGCAAAACACACCTGCTTGAGTTCATAAGCAACTATTCACTTATCGGGGCAGTGCAGCGCCCTACATTTGCCGCAGGCTCCTTATTGGATGTCATAATAACAAACTCGCCCATCTCTGTCGGCAAAACCAGAGTGAGTTTCTGCCACTACAGTCCTCACAAATTTATCATATGTTCCATTAAAGTAAACAGGCCTGCCTCAGTTAACACCGTGATAAAGTCACGTTCTTACGGACGAGTGGATACCTCGGAACTGACCCTTGACCTTGGTGAGATCGACTGGGTCCAGGTCACTGGGCGCATCTCAGTAACTGACAAATGGGACACCCTGTTGAAATTGCTGACACCTACTTTCGACGAGCACCTGCCACTCAGAAACATCAAAATTCGGAACCCATCAGCACCACATGTCAGCGAAGCTACCAAACAGCTCATGCGCCGGCGAAATGTAGCTTTGCACTTGCAAGATAGAAGCACATACAAACTACTTAACAGGCAAGTTCGCTCAGCTATTAGAGCTGACTGTAGTGACGAGATTAGCAGAAAGATAGCTCAGAAAGGCCCATCAGCTGCGTGACGTCTATTAAGCCCATTATCGACACCAAAAAATGCTCTCATAGAGTTCAACCTCAGGACCTGCCTGAGCAGCTAAATCAATACTTTGTTAGTGTCGGACCTAAGGTATCAGCAGAGGTCAAACGCCAGGCAAACATGCCTGAACACACACCTCCCAGTTGCCGGCTATCGCGTGTCTCTACCAGCTCCTATAAAGTATCACCCATATCCCTCGAACAAGTAACCAAAATTGTCATAGACATGAGGAGCGCAAGTGCTTGCGAACCCGACGGGATCTGTACTAAAGTTATCAAATTTATGTTCTTTTTTATCGGAGAAGTGCTGCTCGACATTATAAACACATGCCTGACTACAGCTGATATTCCCTCCACTTGGAAACAGTCAATAGTAACTCCCATTCACAAATCAAGAGATATTTAGGATCCCTCTAGTTTTAGGCCCATCTCATTGGGTTCCGGTTATCGCCAAAATCACAGAGAGGGTAGTGTAGAAACAACTCTATCACTATCTGAACTCAAACCACCTACTGGCCAAAACTCAGCACGGCTTCAGACCACGCCACTGTACGGAAACCGCTCTCATCTCAGTCACGGACAAAATACTAGCAGCAATGGACCGTTCGGAAGTAGCTCTCCTTTGCATTCTGGACCTCAGTAAATGCTTCGACGTAATAGAACACAACAAACTGCTCACTAAACTAGAACTCTATGGAATCGATACTGACTAGTTTAGGGCTTATCTGGGAGGTCACACGCAGGCTGTTAGCATATCAGATCAACGAGGAAACAGGCATCTCTCCTCCTTTCTCCCAAACAACATAGGTGTTTTTCAAGGCTCATCACTAGGTCCACTCCTCTATTGCATCTTTTCGAATGACCTCAGTTTTCACGTCCCCGTAGCACACGTCACTCAGTTCGCAAACGACACCCAGGTCCTCATCTCCGGTCACAAATATGATCTCCCAAATCCGATAAATCAGATGGAGACATGTCTGAACCAACTTTAAGACTACTTCCTGGATAACGGTTTGAAGGTAAACCAGACCAAAACTCAGCTTCTCACGTTCGGATCGCATCAAATTCTTCGCAATATTACCCCGATACGAGTGTGCTTTAGGGACGCCGTGATAGATGAGAGTCATTCGTGTAGGAACCTTGGGGTGACATTTGATCGCCACATGTCGTGGGATTCCCATGTAGCTGTTGTGGTTCGCAAGTGCACTGGATTCCTTCTGGCCTTGAGCCATCTGCGTCACCATCTGCCAACCAGTACCCTCTTCACTGTAGTCAATAGCCTAGTTATATCCAATATCCGGTACTGCATATCTGTTTACGGGAACGGGTCGGCAGGAAACATCCACAGACTAGACAAGATCATTAACTTCGCCACAAGAGTCGTGTCAGGTCTACGGAAATTTGATCATATTTCTAATGCCCGTAACGAGTTGGGTCTCCTCACCGCAGCTGATCTGCATCTATTCCACAGCCTTACTTTGCTCCACAAGATCATTCTGACGGGTGAGCCAACGCACATTGCCGGTCAAATTACTGCCAACTCTACCCTGCGAAACCGTCATACGTGTGCAGACGACCATCTGCACCTGCCAGCCACGCACAGAGAGGCGGGCCACAGGAGATTTCTCTACTCGTCTGTCTTCCACTATAACAAACTCCTCCCTACTGAAACAAAAACATCGAGGTTGTCTAACTTCAAGAAGCATGCACTAGCTTATCTCCACGAGCAACACTAGTCACACACAAAAAACTTACAAAATGTATTTGTGTACACTATGAACTCACCTTTAGGCCATCGCTTTCCTATCACTTCTATAAACTACTCGTTTATAGCTCGTGTTGCAAGCACGGTGTGTGCAGTGCAGGTAGTGATATGGTTATTGTATTATGTTGGTGTATGAATGTTTGTTACGCATCTGTTCCCACGATTGACCACAAATTTATCCTTTCTTTGTAAATATCTGTGAGTGATACCCAGACTATCCATAACAGTCACTATACGTGGAGGGCATGTATCGTGAAATAAATAAATAAATAAATAAATAAATAAATTACAACCATGTGAGAAGAGAGAGCTAGAAAATTCCCTGAAAGATTGTATGTAAATAAGAAAATAACTGGAGCTATTTGGTAGTCATCAGTGAAAATGAACCTTAAACACGTTTTAAATATTACCTTTGAAGGGGGCATATCTGCGATTGCTGATATGCGTGAAGCTATAATATCATGTCCGGGTCGGGGCAGGCTCGGACATGGCGGTGAGCATCCTCACGGGACAACTAACGCCACGTCAGAGAACTAACGTCACGCCACCTCGGGAGGACACGGAGCGGCGCCGGTGCTGCGCCACCATCGATTGGTGGGTGTGTGTGTGTGTGTGTGTGTGTGGTGTGTGATTTGGGTCGGCTTGCGTGCCGGTCGGAGCGGCATGAGGTGGTCCTGGTGAGGCGCCGTCAGTCAGCCTGGCGTCACAGAGCGACCAGTCAGACACCCTGGCGTCACAGAGCGACCAGTCAGACACCCTGGCGTCACAGAGCGGCCAGTCAGACACCCTGGCGTCACAGAGCGGCCAGTCAGCCACCCTGGCGTCACAGAGCGACCAGTCAGCCACCCTGGCGTCACAGAGCGGCCAGTCAGCCACCCTGGCGTCACAGAGCGGCCAGTCAGACACCCTGGCGTCACAGAGCGGCCAGTCAGACACCCTGGCGTCACAGAGCGGCCAGTCAGCCACCCTGGCGTCACAGAGCGGCCAGTCAGCCACCCTGGCGTCACAGAGCGACCAGTCAGCCACCCTAGTGTCAGCAATCACTGAGCAACGTGATCACCACCAACACACTTGGAGCAGACTGACCATCATCTATACAACGATGAGGACAGGAACGAAGCATTTTCAAGTGCGGTCGACGTTGCCGTCGGCGGCGGTGGGCTTCAAACGCAGCCGGCCAACTGTCTGTTTTTATTGTGCACATGTTCGCCTCCGCACACCGCTCGGCCTCCACTCAGCACGACGATCGACTGGGACAACATAGCAACGCACGCGCATCAAAAATATCCATAATCCGGCTCACATCGCGCTCGGTGCCCTGGCAAAATCTCCGGATGGAAGCTTCTGGTTGATGAGGAGGGGACCAACCAGCGCCAGTGATATTCATGGTGCATATTCTGCACGGTCACTGGACTCAACAAACATTGATATAAACAGGTCACGACACGACACATAGGTCAAATACGCAGCAACGGACAGTACGCATTGTACAATGCATGGAGGAGTACGTTGTCTTCTTCCGGCATCTGCTATCTCTGCAGTGTGTTAAATGCGTGCCAAATTTTGATAATATTGTCATCACGAAATGCTCCAACCACGGTCTCCAGAGATGCGGTTGGTCAATCTGGTCTCCGTATCAAAAGCGACCTGTACACATTGACGCACTGGATCATCCAAAAATATGCCTTTTAGAATTGTCCGAAGCCTCCAGTAAAGTTATGCAAAACGCTTTGCGCATTTCATCGATTTGATGGTGACTTAGTCGTAAATGTAAGCATCCTAGCAGCGGCGTATATATCATAATGTCTCAGGTTTACAAGGGATGAACGTTTTTTGTTGCTTGATCTTGTTGGGAAAAACATGTTCTCAAAAAAGGCTAAAAATAACATCAGAGGAAAATAACAGCGATGTTCAGATGTAATATTCAGGCCGGATGAGATAAAAAGCCTTCGTACACTTTGATGTATTTTGTAGGCTTTTGAGTGTTTGATGAGCTTGTTGACTCACCAACCACTGTACAATTCGTCTTTGCAAACACCGCCAGGTTGTTGCGTAAGCTGAAGTCAAGGCTGAAAGCTCTATTCAAGCAAATTATCCTCTCCACTGCTGCTCGTGTGATATCCCCTCCCCCCCCCCCCCCCATCCCGCTTGCCCATTGTCGCAGGTGCGATTACGCCGCAAAACGTTGTCACTTTGTAAACGACATGAATTAAACCAGGATATAATAATGAACACCACCCTGTGATAAATTTAATTGGACCAAAGCCCATGTTTTCCCTACAGTTCTCGGTATAGTCCCAGGTGAGGGAATCACACAGGGAGGTACATTTTGCAGATGACCGCACATTTTTTTATCCCTATTACCAGTGCGATTAATTTGATTTTTCAAAAAAGTGACTAAAAAGGCTCATGTGCGTGTCTTGCAATCCGTGAAGTGTTCTGTCTGGCCGATGAGTAGATTTTCGAGCAGTCAGACGCCTAATGTTAGCCGGTAAAATCGTTTTCAGCAGAGCGATTTGATGTTGATATTTAAAGTTGCCTGAGGAACACGTTGTATATCTCGAGTCCGTTTTTATTTTATTTTTTTACGTACGTTCGCTCCAAGAATAAAAGGATGCCAAATTACTGCTCACCTGTCTCCAGCCATGCATCAAAATAGTTCCGTCTCCCACGAGAGGCTGTGGATTCTAGCAGTAAAGCAATTCTGGAAGCAATAACAAAGATTGGGTCTATTTGGGCAGAATAGTGACTTCACGTGGCGTAAAAACTGAGGCATCAAACCGTGCGCAGGTAACCATAATTGGATTTATGCCCATAACGAGAAGTTCGTCTCGCTCTCCTCCTACCTCGCACATTGTTGGAGGGATATTCTGGTACTAAGCATGAAGCTTGTTATCTCTTCGTGCGTGAACATTAGCTCACCAACCTCAGCTATACACCCAGACGCCTACGCTTGGTGCTCGCACAGTCACATATTCAGCTGCACTGGCGTTTCTTCAGGAAGTATTCCGGCACCCCCTCCTCTCACCGGTGTCCAGTTCTAGGCACGATTTGCGTCAAATAGCGTGCATGTAGAAATGTGGGTACATTTGGTGGCGCTGGATATTGTTTTCCAGCGTCACCCGCAAGTTGAGTCGTCAAACGTGACCAATCGTCATACATCGGCCCACAAGTGGCCTTCCAATGCACGTTAACAGACGATGTTTTCCGACAAAAAGAATCGGCTATTCGCAAATTGGAATTGGCCATCCACCTTATGTCCTTGGGATAGAGCTACGGACTCAGAATCGGGGTGTATCTTTCGGTCCGTGGTAATCTATCATCTTCATCTTATTTGACCTTGCCACGTATATCGCCATCGGGTTGGGTCAACTTAAACACCCGCAGTTTGCATAGACTTTGATATGTGACGGCTAGTAAAATTCTGATGATCCATCTGGATGATTGATGATATCATTGAATTCAGGCTGTGGAACAGCTATCCTGGTCAACTAGCCTGCCAGCTAGTTAGCTAGAAAATCGCAGCCATTTTATTGTAAAAGATCGTCCAAGATCAGTGAAGGTTAACGACCTCACTTGATCCTGGAAAGGTTGTGGTTGAGACAGCATGGTCCCATAACTTTTACCACAAAAAGGTATTGTTCTGTTCACAAGGTCTGCATTAGGGCGCAATGAAACGACTTCGAAAATGTACGCCAAATACGCCACGATAAATGAGGTTAGTGCTCAGTAATTTACTAAGAAGCACTTAGCTGTAGCGCATGACATTCAGTGCAAATTTATCAAATTTATTGCGCATATTTCATGCACAATTCCAATGTCATATTTGTGTGCATCCAGCAACTTGATTGTTATACGCCGCTTTGAACACGGAGGGAATGCACGAGCTACATCTCTGGAGACCGCAGGTGGAGCCCCCTGCACCAGGCTAGGTCACGTGAGGCCGCGAGAGCAGACTGCCAGCTGATGCCAGCACATCAGGTCAACAAAATACGTCACAAGCTCATGCTGCATGCGACATTGTATTCGCGCAACGCCCCTGCCTACAGCACAGCACCACAGTAGCTGCTAACAAATTCAATTCACCAGCTCGCCTTTCGCCTCCACCGGCGGGCGAGGCGAGACACCACGGAAGATAGGCCGCCACTCCGTCAAGGTCGTACTCGGGCGCACTCTGCGTCAGGTCATATTCCCGCGGGTCATCTGTCCCGACAGGTCAACCCGGGTGGCGGGCCGACCCGCCCGGTCACACGTTGGTCTGCTGAATGCCGCCTGTGAGTGTGTCGCGCTGCTCGCGCTGCTCGGCGATCACCAGCGACACGAGGTCGACGGCCGACTTGACCTTACGCGCGGCCGTCAGTTGGCTGGTGATGGGCACCATCAGCGAGTTCTGGCGCGGCCGGCTCGGCGACGACTGGCTCTGCATGTAGTGGAAGATGACGGCGTCGTCGTCCAGCGAGTTGATGCGCGAGCTCTGCGGGCGGCGGCAGCGGTCAGACGTGACGCTGAATGGTGTGATGGGCGGTGGAGGGCGGCAGATACCGCGTGAACAGCCCTTCAACAGCCCTGAACGGTGTGATGGGCGGTGGACGGCGGCAACAGCGGCGTGAACAGCCCTTCAACACTCTGCGGGCGGCGGCAGCGGTCAGACGTGACGCTGAACGGTGTGATGGGCGGTGGAGGGCGGCAACAGCGGCGTGACGCTGAACGGTGTGATGGGCGGTGGAGGGCGGCAACAGCGGCGTGACGCTGACCGGTGTGATGGGCGGTGGACGGCGGCAACAGCGGCGCTGAACGGTGTGATGGGCGGTGGACGGCGGCAACAGCGGCGTGAACAGCCCTTCAACAATGGAGATCACGCGGAGGATGATGTGGTCGGCGGCGGATAGCGGCAGAAACAGTGAACAGCTCGTCAACAATGGAGATCATACGGGTGATGAAATGGTCAGCGGCAGAGATCGGCAGAAACAGTGAACAGCTCGTCAACAATGGAGATCATACGGGGAATGAAATGGTCGGCGGCAGAGATCGGGAGAAACAGTGAACAGCTCGTCAACAATGGAGATCATACGGGGAATGAAATGGTCGGCGGCAGAGATCGGGAGAAACAGTGAACAGCTCGTCAACAATGGAGATCATACGGGGGATGAAATGGTCGGCGGCAGAGATCGGCAGAAACAGTGAACAGCTCGTCAACCATGGAGATCATACGGGGGATGAAATGGTCAGCGGCAGAGATCGGCAGAAACAGTGAACAGCTCGTCAACAATGGAGATCATACGGGGAATGAAATGGTCGGCGGCAGAGATCGGCAGAAACAGGGAGCAACCGGTCAACAATGGATATCATGCGGAGAGTGATGTGGTGATGTGGTGATGAAGTGATGAAGTCTGATATATCCTGGTGGGGGCTTCTGCAGCCTCCGTCGGTGGGAGCGATACCAACAGGAGCCTACGCAAATAGACTCAACTTGAGAGGAGTGTTGACAGCTGTCGAGATTAGCGTTGATAGGCCATCACACCCATCTCCCGAGCACATGAACCCTGCAGGTCGGCTCTGGTGAGTGCTCGTATCAGCTGTGGTACGGCCCCAGTTTCGGCTCGCTCGGATTCGATCCGATTTTCCCCAGTTTGGACATGACCTGTTATGTCAAGTTGAACCTGCTGTATCCGCAGAATAACTTTGCTTCCAACTCGGGATGCAACATCTTCACATTTCCCGTCGACGGCCTTAACGAGGGATGTGGGTGCACGTGGTACAACACGTGGCAGTACACGTGGCTCCTTTTTGCGTACACGTGCTCGTTTTATCGTACGATAAAGAAAGCATGCCTTGGCGCCTGGAATACTTCCGCCTTGGCGCATCAAGAGGCATATCCAGCGGGCAGTATTTAAAGATAAAAATGTAAATGTAAATGATCCAAGCGCTTGTTGCTCGCTCCTTTCTTCACAACGCCAATCGGCACACCCACCTACGCGGCAATGTGAAACGTCAAGATTACTTCGGTGACTCCTTTTTGAGGAGGATACCACAAGACTGTAATGAACATGTGTTTGCTGGCAAGCGTGAGGCTTTTGCTGGCCGAGAATAGAGTTCCAAAATTAGTTCAGCGAACAATTCATGAAGGCAGTTGTTTATAATATCCTGTAGTGCAGCTAATGGTAAACCGTGCATTGTGATATATATGAATATATATATATATATATATATAATTTACATCGTCAACTATTCACAATCTCTTCGTTCTGACCGACTACTGAAAATTCTTGGAAAATCCAAGTTAGCATGCTTCATACATGGACATACGAACAACAGCCTCGCAAGACAACTTGAAGTTGTTCCCGGAGGCTTCGTTCGCAGCAGCCAACGATGTCACCACCTTCAGTTCCGGGTTGGGTTCAGCTCTGGGGCGCAGGGACAATTTGCAAGTTTGGGGCGCAGGGACGATTTGCAAGTTAGTTGCCTAAGGCGATGGCGAAAAAAATACAGGTGGCGTTCGGACCTCAGGGATCCCAGCGGTGGCGACGCCCATAATTACAACGACGCAATAATCTGTGCACCAGGTTTGGCAAAAATGCTAAGAACTAGTTTTGGTCATGCTAATGGTTAAGGCTGATTATAGCCACTCAAATCAGCCTATGTGGACAAACAAATGACGATATTTTAGACTTCGATTTACACAGTGAGATGAGAAATGCATCATTACAAAATATTTCGAATTGCTGCACACCATGCTACAGCCACATACCTTAATGGAGTATCCCAAATTTCGGTCACAATTCCGGTCGATGTTTTTGATGAGGTGGTGCTTTCTACGTGATGCTCGTTTTGCACTGGAAATTGTAAGTATAATACTGTTTCAAAGACCCAGGCGGTGTTAATGCAAATCGAGGTATTCATCAAGGTTGTGAAAGCAAAAGTTTGTCCATTACATCAGTTCATCCATGATCACAGTTCATACATGTAATAAATCGCTCAGGATGGAATTGCATCTGATAAAAATTATTAAGACAGAATATTAGCCTAGGGCTATGATTTGTCATCGACAAGAGTTAGTATGGGAAATGGTTTTCCCAGAGAAAACTTTCGCCACTGGAAAACGTTTGTACATACATACCAAAACTTCGCCGTTGAGAAAAAGTCGCTCGTGGTTGAAGCTTGCATGAAACAACAGTTCATGTGAGTGAAAAGTTCGAACGCCACGCGAGTCGCTTAGTTTCGAGTAAGTTTGAGAATAGTTAAAAAATATCTGAGCAAAAGTTGAACATAAGTTAGCAGAACTGACCAATCTGTCTTGTCCACGCACTCTATTGGGAAGAAGAAGTACAGAGGATGAGACGAGTGCTGGCGGACCCGTCATACTACCGGGAACACCATGTCCAGGTGGATCCAGAATGGGCCAAACATTTATGGATGTCACTTGGCATAAAAATGACAAAAACGGCAACCCCAATATACGTGGTGTGGATCTTACAACTACTCTATGCCTAGCCGGACTGAACTTGAGCACTAAAATCGTGTTTGGTGTGGAAGTCTCCGCGTCTTGGTATATCGAAACAGCTCTAATGGATCCAAACATCGATCCTGTCGCATATTTTTTGCCGCGAAATATGGACGCTAACTCAGTATTGAACCCCAGTACCAGAAATTAGCACTGAACTACAAGATGCGGTTTGAATAGACTGATACATCTACGGGTGGGTGACCCAAAAGAGAGCACAAGCATCAGGATTTTAGAGGTCAGCCTCTCAACCCAGTTCGATTTATTACGGGACATTTCCACGCCGTCGATATCTGTGTACGCTCCGTGGTGTGGTCTGCTGCTGCCCAGCGTTTACGGTCCTATCCGATTCCCCAGCACTCCTGGACCATCAACGGTGTCGGACGAGCGCCACCGACGGCGGTGTCGGGTGACCTGCGACCGCCGCGGCCGGGGCAGACGAGAGACGAAAGGTCCGAGTAGCGAGTCTCTCTCTCTCTCTCTCTCTCTCTCTCTCTCTCTCTCTCTCTCTCTCTCTCTCTCTCTCTCTCTCTCTCTCTCTCTCTCTCTCTCTCTCTCTCTCTCTCTCTCTCTCTCTCTCTCTCTCTCTCTCTCTCTCTCTCTCTCTCTCTCTCTATCTCTATCTCTATCTCTATCTCTATCTCTATCTCTATCTCTATCTCTATCTCTATCTCTATCTCTATCTCTATCTCTATCTCTATCTCTATCTCTATCTCTATCTCTATCTCTATCTCTATCTCTATCTCTATCTCTATCTCTATCTCTATCTCTCTCTCTCTCTCTCTCTCTCTCTCTCTCTCTCTCTCTCTCTCTCTCTCTCTCTCTCTCTCTCTCTCTCTCTCTCTCTCTCTCTCTCTCTCTCTCTCTCTCTCTCTCTCTCTCTCTCTCTCTCTCTCTCTCTCTCTCTCTCTCTCTCTCTCTCTCTCTCTCTCTCTCTCTCTCTCCTCTTCTTGCAATCTATTCCTACCATAGATATATCGAGAATCAGCGGAGCTAGCGAGTAGACCATGCAGATGAAGCTACATTGAAGCTGACGTATCCAAGCGAAAGGATCTCACAATATTTCTGAGATGTGACATGGTCCTAAAATGACACAAATTGACGGTCTCTAAGAGTGACCTGGCCACCACGTCACCTGTACTGAACACGACCCCTCCTCCCCCATAACCTGGCAGCTGTAACGGCTCCCCTGCCAATCATCTCAAATCTGAGGACTTGGTGTACACAGACAGGAAACGTCAGATAGGAGCAAGCTTTCTGTGATGGTAAACAATTTGGTGAGATATGTAGTTGGTCGGGGGGGGAGATCCGGGGTTTCGGGTGGTAATTGAGTTTGCTTTACAATCTTCTCAATGTATGGTAATTACACAATGTCACATGTGAAAAGTATTGTTATCAACTGAAAGACGACTCCTGCGTTTTGAAGTTTGCTAGTCTATTGCTTGCGTGCTACTGTCGAAATTGGTCTCCTCGTATCAATATCATCCAGATATTTGTGCACACAGCACGCCAAGTCGCAGATTTTCGGTCTTGGTTCACACATTACCTACATGTAAGCCAACTGTCTTTTGATTCAGGCACCCAGAGAGCCTCTCTTTCGCTGCCAGGATGGGCAACAGGCTAGCTCGACGCGTTTTCTTTGTTAGTGGAAGGAGAGCCTCTTCCAGTGTGAAGCTTTAATGAGCCGTTGATCGGAAGAACAACTTCGATTCGCGACTGCCCAGCTGTATTATTCACGACAGTGTGATCAAGATGTCGACCGTCCCTCCCTCGCTCCTCCTCCCCGGAAGTTGAATGGGCCGCCAGGGGCGTTACTACTGAGCGGCCCATCAGTGACTGAGGAGTGGAAGGGGGTGCAGTACCCTCCTCTGGGGACCCGCCGTACCCTCCTCCCCCTCTTTAGAGACCTGCTTTCCGAAGCTTGTAGCATTACGCCTATGAGCCTTGCCCTCACCTGCGGCCGATCTCGTACACCCTGGGACCACGGGTGTCCTCTTGGTGAAAAACCCCCGATGACGCTCCCACCCACAAGCAAAGGACCCAGAGTCGATAGATCGATCACTCAACAAAATACTGAAGGGTCACCGAGCATGATCATAGCCTCACGCACATTCTTGTCAGAGGACAGTCGGACCGAAATACGAGTTGCTGGTTTTAAGGGGATAGGCTCAAAACACCCCCTTGAGCCACCCCATCCTCCGCCATCTTGAGCAGATCCTGGCAACACCCCTGATTGTCTGCCATGCCTAAGCGGTGACAAGGAAGAAACCCATACGGTGTGAGTTTGTGTGTGCTGAAACTGGAGGCCCTGAGCTCATCAACACGTGGTTTATGATAAAAATAGAACACCTGGAGATCTAGACTGATGCTGCCAGCTCATAACCTAAGTATGTAGTTAGGAAATCTTCACTTTTAGTGGCAAGTCACTTTACCGTTTTCACATCAACAAACAAAAATATGCCGCTGCACCACACCCTGACCCTGGCTCGCCGGATGTCTCAGTAGGAACCTAGGCCCTGTTTGAACCGGGCCCACTAACCCGGCCGGAGCTGCCACAGCAAGGCCCGTCGAGTCGAGCCACAGTCACTAGTTGCCAGTCCGCACCCGTCGAATTAGAGCCAGGCCCACCGTCGGAGCTGCCATAGTCGGAGCCAGGCCCACAGTCGGAGCTGCCATAATCAGAGCCAGGCCCACAGTCGGAGCTGTCACAGTCGGAGCCAGGCCCACAGTCGGAGCTGCCACAGTCGGAGCCAGGCCCACAGTCGGAGCTGCCATAATCTGAGCCAGGCCCACAGTCGGAGCTGCCGCAGTCGGAGCCAGGCCCACAGTCGGAGCTGCCATAGTCGGAGCCAGGCCCACCGTCGGAGCTGCCACAGTCGGAGCCAGGCCCACAGTCGGAGCTGCCACAGTCGGAGCCAGGCCCACAGTCGGAGCTGCCACAGTCGGAGCCAGGCCCACAGTCGGAGCTGCCACAGTCGGAGCCAGGCCCACAGTCGGAGCTGCCACAGTCGGAGCCAGGCCCACAGTCGGAGCTGCCACAGTCGGAGCTGCCACAGTCGGAGCTGCCACAGCCGGGCCCGTCGAGCCGACTAACATCCCAACAAACAGGAGCCTCCTCAGAAGCTCTAGATAAGACTGGATCGTCACCTTTGACCGACTCGCTGCCCAAGCAATCATCAGCATCACCGGAAGGCATTCCCAGCAACAGCCAGCAAGCCACCGTAGATCTGGACATGATCACGGCCACCATTGATCCGGTGCTTCTCCTGTGCGTAGGATGAACATCATTCTGTAGTATGCAAGCTTGAAAACGATGTCCATTATCTTATCTAATTCATAAGATACGTAATGGTTTGGTTAGGTTAGAGCTTCGGCGTTATATCATGGCTTCGGCGAGCACAGCGAGTAACATAAGGAAGGAATTTTTTTGGCAAAACAAATTGTGGAGGTGGAAGGGATGCTGTACTGTAAAATCAATGTGTAAGCCAATTTCTAGTTCCCAGTTTTTCCAGTGCAGTTTTTGACAGACTCAGTTGGACTTTCAACGTTTGCTGTCTCGAGGCCACCGTGGCTTGTGGTTGCTGGACAAGTGGCGCTCACTGAGTGTCTTGTGTCGCTCATTTGCATCCGCCATCAAAATCCGAAATTCATGACGGAACTACTCGGTGAAGACACAGCAATAGCGGACCAGATTGCAAAACTCGAATGCTCATCAGAAAATGAACGTTGTGTACTCGTGAGTTGTGACAAATTGCCAGAGGAGCCAGTTGCAAGTGTCAAATGGAATAAGTCGAAAACCCATGAAGTGATTATGTAAGAAGGGCACAAAGGACTGTTCGCCCAGTTCAACGATGATGCAGTGAACCTAACCTAACATAACCTAACCTCTCCTATGCTACCTATACTAACCTAACCTGACTTAAATCTAACTTAAATATAACCCAATCAGCTGTCTGTGCTGCCTACCTGTACAGGTAAGAACTCCCCGTGCCTTTCTTGCACAGCCGTTTTCTCTGGGCTAGGCTTTCGACTTTATTACATTCGACGCTATTCCAGTTACTCATGTTATCGGAGATATTCCATTCGACTCCATTCCAATTTCGACCCTGTTCCATTGGAACCTCTTGCACTTTCGACATGGTTCCATTCGACCCTAATCCAGCCCCTCCTATCCCCAGTTACTTTTATACCTTACTCCATTCGACACTATTCCGTTCCTTGTTATTTTCGGTATTATTTTATTCAGCTCTATTCCACTTACAAGCTTATTCCATTCGACGCTATTCCGCTTTCGACCTTGTTCCATTTGACACAATTCTGCTTTCGACTTTATTCCGTTCGACCCTATTCCGGTTTCGACCTTATTCCATTCGACTTTGCGACTCCGTTTTCTACCTTGTTCCATTCGACACCAGCTTGCATTCCCGCTTCATAACCTTGATGGAAGAGATGTTGGCAAAGGAGTTTGATCATGCTGGGGCTCTTAAAAACCTGGGAATGCAAACGATGGCCAGGTTCTCAACCATTAAATCGAGGAAAGTGAACACAGGGATAACATCACACCAGTTGGCGAAACCTTTCAACTGCGGAGTGTTCACACGGTGCCAAAGCAAGCCCTCGACGCGCCTGCAGGGCCGATAAAACAGCTGAGCCCCAAATACCCGGCCATTCTAGAGCCACAGCCAGATGACCCGAACGAGGCACCGATGATGTTGATCGGCCCCTACAATGGCGGATTAGTTGTGGCCAGGCGCGTCTAGCGAACTGAAAAGAACGAACATCTTCTCGAAGAAACGAAATTAGGTCGGCGTGACACTGGCCACGTTATCCAAACGGATGGAACGGAATCAAGGGACCTGACAAAGCTGACGTACATTTCCTATTGACACTAGAAGATGTTGTATGGGAGAGCTGGACAACAAATGATTTTGGATGTGCCGAGCACCGAAAAAAAGGCATGCGGTCCCGAAGGTCCGCTGCCAGAGGAAATGTTAATGCATTCAGTATAAATAACTACAGATGAAAACGAGATTAGGCACGGTGGGGCGGGGTGCCTTGAACCTTTACTGCGGCGAGACCGAAAGCATATGCCCAAGCCAGCGCATGGTTGAGAAGCGAGCTGAACGGCTCAAATAGAGGTTGACAACAGATCCTCAACTTCGGAGAATGCCAGCGCATGTTTCACGCGCGTGCTTGTCGGCGGATATATTCCCTGCCTCTGACGACATCCGAAGCACGAACAGAACCACCAAGCACGTGAAGCTTACCTCTTCCAGCCATCACAAATCCGAGCAAATCCGGGAAGGTCAGGGTGTTTCGAGGCGGCGGCAAGATCCATCGCGAGGTGCTGAAATGATTTCCTCCTACAGGGTCCGGACTACCCGACTTCGACTCCCGATATCCTGATGCGCTGGAGAGAGCAGGCGATGACACCCAACGGCGATGTTGTCACCATGTTCAGCCAGGTGAACGGCGATACTGTCACCATGTTCAGCCAGGTGAACGGCGATGTTGTCACCATGTTTAGCCAGGTATCGACTCAAGAGCAAGGTCGCTCGAGTCTCCGATTCTGGTGCAAAGGTGGAGAGCAATTAAGTGCATGGACGCATACCAGTATCCAGTGGTGATATTCGGCGGCAAGTCGTCATCCAGCACGGACCCCTACTGGCTCCGCGGAACGGCACAAGAGTTCGCACCATCAGAGGTGGTGAGAAGCTCAATAGTAGAAGACAGCTGCGTTGATGACATTCTCACCGATGCCAGCAACAAAAACCGAAGCTCTCTTATGAACATACGATATCACTTCGGCACTGGAGCGAGGTTCGTGGATGTCAAGCTCCGAAATGGTTACGGGAAGCACTTAAGTGGAACGTGGCATGTGAATACAGAGATGTCGGTTTTGGAAGCGAAACGGTAACACACGCGCTTAACATAAAATGCAAACGACACTTGAACTGCTTCCCTTTCAAACGCGGATCCATTGACCAGCGCCCTGCAACAGAGAGAACTGTTATGTCGCAGATCACGACCACTTTCGATCCGCTAGAGTTCGTGTGCAGGTGGTTGTTAACACCGAAGAGCATTCTGCAACAGTTGAGGAAAGATAATACCAGGCGGGAGGACCCGTCGCCTGAAACACCGGTTCAGGAATGGAAGAAATGGTGTGAAGAAAGCGCGACAGGGTCACATCCATTGAACTACCGAGCAACCTATGACGAAATGAGGCCGGAATCATGTCAGCTCAGTTCCATCTTGTGCGACATTAACAGCCAATAATTCTGCGCGTTGGCATGTTGCATACTCTGGAGCGGCTCAAGGACAGTTCCGGCTTGGATCAGGGCCACCGACCGTACGCTTCATGCGGTTGTGGCAAATTGGGTCGCCGAGATCCGTGACTTATCGACTCCTGAGCGGCGGAAATGCCTGCCCACATCTTCGAACGTCGCCGTGTCGGGATCCAGAGGACAGCGTCTGGACGATGTGACACAAGGCGATCAGCTAACTAGGCCTAGGTTTCTCCTGACCCACGGAGCTGATTGGTCTAGCCATGACTCCGACTGTGTGAATGAGCTAATGCAAGGTGACGCTGAGGCGAAGCCAATCTTCGCGACATGCGACATCCACAGCTTCGACCTGAGGGAGAGTCTGTCTGACGTGCATCTTTTCTCATGCTGAAATGTGTATCTGCGAACCGTGTGCATTACTGGACGCTGGCTGACCAGATATAGCCGTACACAACGGGGTGAGCTTACAAATGAAGAAATCCAGCACGCCGAAGAACTTCGAAGAAGAGTGTCCTGAAGAAAAGTCAAGACACTCTACACAAGAAGAGTGTCATGAAGAGAAGTCAAGACAGACCACACAACAATAGTGTCTTGAAAAGAAGTCAAGACACTTTACACAAGAATAGTGTCTTAAGTCAGAACCAGTGTCGGCACAACACCTCTCCACGTCCTCCATTGAGCACACTGATACATCTATCGACGACATTTTCAGTTGACCTGGCCGCAGTCGACTCCACCAGACTGTCTCGGTGTCCAGAGATGAGGACTTCGACGAAAATCAGGTTCGACCACAGTACCGGCTGTAGCAGCAATGAAGCCGGAAGGGTCGTTTCCTGCCACTGGTGTGGATTAGTTCCGACCATTAACAGTTATTGAAATTCGGACAACGGTGAAAGTGAGGGTTGCAATATTCAATGTCTTGGGACCCGAGCGGTGCACTTCGAACTTGTGGGCAACTTGACAACCGACTCGACCTTGATGGAGATCGCACGTTTCCAGAGCAAATGTGGAAACCTCGAATCGTTTTGGTCTGACACCACCGATCGAGAGCTGCACAAACTCCTTCGCAGTCTCGATCACCAAACGATGAGCAAGCTGTCATTTAAAGGTTCTATATGGTGTGGAATCCTCCGGCTGATCTAGAAGCTGGAAGTGGATGGGAGTGAAATATATTGACGACGAAGGAGATATTGCGAAGCATTCTCAAAGCGCAAGCCTCCATATATGAATCCCTCAACACCCTTCTCGCCAAGGTCGAACGCATCATGAACAGTACTCCACTCGATGTCCTCCAAGATCCAGACGAGGAGGAGCCGCTTGCTCCCTATCACTATATCATTGTTCGGCAATCGCCTCTCTCCGGACTGGACATGCTAACGAGAACTCTTCGATGCCGATGACGGCATGCAAAAATGACCTCCATTATCTCTGGCGTCGTTGAGCCGGGGGTAATTACCAAGGCTGTCGACCCGAACCAAATGGCGTCGGCGGGAGCGCGACCCAGTTGCCGCTGCTTTGATCCTCACCGCTGACGAGCGGACGCCCACGTGGAGTGTGGAGCGCGTGCGGAGCCTGAACACCGCTCTGACGGACACGTCAGATGTGGTCGCTCTGAGAGACGTCTCGGCCGTGGTCGAGAGTGGCCGGAATGTGGCCGATTGTGGGCCATGCGACGTGCTATTTGCGCATGATCATTGGCATGTCCTTCATGATCTTGCCTGGCATGCCTGGAAATTGGAGGCGCCGTGCAGAGGATGAAGAGGGGGAAATACTGGAATTTGTGTTTTATTAATTCATGAAGTTCAGTTCGGCGTTCGGCTTCACGATTTGAGCTGTAGGTCAATTTTGAATATATGAATATTTAACTTTGGCTGAATCAATATCGTCGACTGGGTCGCCACGCAACAACACCGCCACCGATCAACATCGGAACGCCTTCGCAGGGTCAGAAGTGCGCCCTTCCGGTCAAAAGTGCTGTCCCAGGAATAACTTGACATCCACTGAAGTCTACCGAGCGAAATTCATGAATCCCGCTACTACATGTCGAACATTAATATATTTGGGTAAGCAAATGCCCATCGGCAGTGTCATTCTGAGTCACTCTTTACAGTCAGTGTCACAAGGTCTTTGATATATTTTTTTGGCGATGTTGGGGAAGTGCCCCCTCAGCTCCACAACCAGTTCCTGCCCTTCCGCCATATTTGCTGAGAGGCCTAACGTACCCGAATGGTTTTTGACTAAAAGGAATAGCATGAGAATCCAAAGTGTTCTGCACCCCAAGAATTTTCACTGAATTTATTGAATAAATTGAAGTGTTTGCGCAGCGTTCCAGTCAGGCATTGACTGGGTGACGGCCACATCTTTCAGTTCTGTGACGTGTGGGCCTACCAAAATATCAACTGTCAACATGGTTAACATTGCCAATGTTGTCAACAACATTGTCAATATTTAAGTTTAAGTTGTCATCAGCAGCAAAGCTGATTATTTTTCTTTGCATTTCCATGCTGCATCTGACTGCCTTCGGGAGGCTCAAGCGCGCCCGTTCCCAAGCTCAAAGAATGAATTAGCCAAAAGGTGCCCCTCACAGAGCCATATGCGTCCCTTGAGAAGAAAAGGGACCCCTTCATTATTATTGAGTGCTCCCCTCCCGTTCTCAAGGGATTTTCAGCCGAAGACGAGTTTCCCAATGACAATCTTTGGGGATCGGACGTGTCTGTTTGCGGCACGATGTGCCTATCTATGCCAAGACACAGCTGTGCATGCATGCCAAGTTTCGCTCCAAGATACGAACGGTTTTATGGAATATGGAAGACGATTAACATCAACAACTTGTCCTAAAGTACCCTGGAACGGCATAACATTAGCTTCCATTAGTCAGCTATATTTCTGCCGGGTGGCGCTATGATTTTGCAATGTTCATGCGCGAGGATACAGTTTTACAGCCATGATTTTGAGAGAATAATCATAAATGCAACGACAATTTTACAAATAACGAGTCAATGCAAATTATGTTGTGATATCGTGTACGATCTTTCATAACATGAACACACAAACAAACAAAGCATATTTCTGCACGATTTAAATTGTGATTTTAACTTCGAACTAAGTGCAAGAAAACCCGATGTCAACGAGTGGTAATGGCGAAGCAAGACAACAATACGTCATCTGAATGCTTAGAGTCATTGTCTGGATTGTTGGTGAGAAGTGCATATGGGACACACGACACACGCTGACCCGACCACCACACTTTTAAACCTTAATATATTTTCTCAACCCTTCAATTCCCGCTTTCTTCACGAATAATTAGGTCTGCTCTTAGTTCGATTTTTGCCGCATTGCGTCTCCACGCTCCGTCCGAAAAAGAACCGCATCATTTGTTCCATGAAAAAGTTCGTGGCAGCACTTTACGCGCCTTACGACGATCCGCGCGGGCCACCTATAGCACGGCCTACTGCGGGAATTTTCACCGGATAGCCACGACCATTGGTGATTGCGGGACCGCCATCCGAACCAACCAGACTCCGCCCTACCCCCACCCCAGTAATACTAAAGCAACCAGGAGAGGTCCTGGCTGGGGGCCCCGGCCATGACTGATGAGCCACAACCCCCCCCCGCGCCAGCTAACATGCTTGAGGAGGTCATGACCGGTAGCCACCTGGAATTCAGTCTTCACAAGCTACCACGATCTATCACAAGGGGAAAGTGCGGTTGGTCCACAAGTACTCGGGAACGGCACAATTTCCGGTCCGGTGCCGGCACCAGGGAATCATTGCAGCTCGCGTCTTGCTCTCATATGCGCAGCGTCCGTAATGTCGCCTTAAGCCAATGCTACAAAATCCGCCACTATGCTCCAAAGTATGGATGGCTGAATTCAAAGAGCACTGGAATGAAGCATCCTCCCTTAAACGACAACATTTAGCGTCAGCCTGATGGGTATTTACCGGAAAGGAGTAATGGGTTCGAAGAACTGTACGTAAAGTACAAGTACGACGCGTACCTGTCCAGATGCACGAATGTTGAGCCGCCATTGACCTGAAACATGCAAAAAAAGCACCATCCATCCACTCTGCGTACAACTCGTAACTACTACATACAGTGTTTAAAAGGCATGCAAACTCATGCAAACCACACCATTCAGTACCGAAATTAGTAAATAGTAAATTAACGTCGCAAACCACATGTTAAAGCAAGCAGGTGCCTCATATTTCTCAACGAAGATGTGTTGCGCCATTCCCCACTCTTTCGTCAGTCACACAGCCCGGTCTCCATAGCCCAAATATGTGAGAGACATATTGTAGCGGCTCCCTCGTCAGACGGTATGTTGGTGAGATGGCCAAATCGATCCGATGGTTTAATATACCATCTGACGACGGAGCCGCTAGAAACTCGGAGAGTTCCTGGAAGTGTTTGACAAAGGATCATCCCAGGTAACTTTGAGCGTAGTTGAAACCAAATTCCATGTTTCATTTTAGAAGATGAACATCAGTTGATGCGTGATTTTTCGTCCGGGGTGACCATTGGCTCTCGTGAAGTGGTGTGGCCAGACGCATAGTTGAAAGAGGTGCATTACCGTGACAATGCATAATGTTACCCAACAGTTAGTCTACAGCTACGTTGCACACCACAAGACAACATCCATATATGCAGTGCACTGCGTGTTCGTGTGAGTGCATTGCTGACGATTGTGAAGTAATGTTCCAACCTGGAAGTATAGAAGTGACAGCAGTGACATTGAAATGACTGACTTTATTCGCACTAGTACGAGGCTGGACCTTGAAGTGTTCATTGGACCAGGCATGTGAAAACCAATTGACGACTTGGAAGGAAAAACATACCAGATACCAGACACCAAAATGGGTATTAATTGAATTTACTGGCAGTGTCACTACTAGCAAATGAGCAGCATATTATGTCAAAATTAATTTCGATAGGCCACGAAACGGATACGTCGGTGACATTCAACGAAGCTGAGCTACACTTCCAGATAATATGCAAAACTGAAATGATATGTTCCTTTTTGTGCACAAAATGTAGTTTGCATCTACTTTAATTCTGAGTCCCAGACATCTTACACTCAGAACATACCATAGCAAATGGTCGAGATAGAAGCAATACATGCCAGGGCTTGCGAAAGTAATATAAACCAAGGTTCTAAATCAGTTGTGACTATGATGCTCTGCGACAATGTCACTAAGATGCGTGGATGTTGCAAGAACAATGAGTGAGTGTCGAAAATAATATCAGCACCGATGTAAAGCGAAGAATTCCATCTCATAGACGTCCATGATTTGATGATAAGCTACATCCTACACCAGTGATGACATCAGTTCTACACTTGTGGTGACACCAGTTCTACACCAATGGTGAAAGTGTTTTGTATCACAGTTTTGACATTTGCATAAAGTTAACAATTTATGCACAACTTCCATTTACATATGCGGTCTTATTATTCGAATAAGGAGGCAATCAACTGAAGGAAATCATGATCAAATACAACTAGAACAATGCTACTTTCACTGAATGGATCGTTTTCTTAATGCAAGAAAATAATAATATTGTATTTAATTCTTATCTCTAAAACCTGACTTAATTTGGTTGTACATGAAGAGCAAACTGGCACTGCTTGGTGTCAAGCAAGCTGCATACGTCAGAGCTTAATATTGCTCATAATGGTGGTTGTGACTTTGCGACGCACTCAGCAGCTGAAGTCATGGCGTCGCCTGCCTTTCACCCTGACAGGAAGGGCGGGCACCGCCGGGAATCGAACCCCGTACCTCTGGCATGCCAGACGCTGAGATTAACTACTGAGCTACCGACGCCCACATTGCTAATGGTGATTTACACATCGAAATTTACCCATCGAAAGTGACAGTGCGTATCGAGTGTGGAGGTACAAGCGCGCACGTGCGCCTACGTCTACTGGTGCGGCTATATGTCGGGTGGAAAGTGCACGTTGTCGTTGTGTCGTGACGTGGCATATGACGTACGTGAGAAGCCTCGAACCTCGACGGGCGCCTTTGATATCCTTCTGACATCGACTGGCGCTGAAACATTGCACCATTTGTGAGGTCATAGGAAGGTCATTGTAGGGTCAGCACATGTGGTGGTCAGTGTATCACAAACACTCAATGCACGCGCGTCACCGTGAACATGGAATATCCGATGACAGGAGAGAAATGCAGCAACCGCGTCATTTCATTGTGCCAATCTTGGCGCGCTGAATGTTGCGGCATCATCGCAATCGATGAAAACACGGGTAGCCGCATACAGCTGGACGATGAAAACACGGGTAGCCGCATACAGTAAGTCGGCATTCTTGTAATCAGCATTTGCCGTATAATGTAAACTGCAGGTTGGCTCAGTTGGTAGAGCGCTGATCGCTGGGCCGGGTTCGGGCCATCGCTGACAAGGCGGGTCCGCTTCTAATATGCGACGCCCGCGGTCGATAGGTGACCAATCTGAGAAGGTCTGCTAGTCAGCGGTCAGGAAGAGCTACCTTTAGCCGGGCGGCCTTATCGGGCCCGTCCAAGTGCCTGTACGTTGAACGTTGGTCACAAAAAGGCCAGTTGAATGGATAACTAGCCAGCGGCGAAGCGACCAATTGTCGACTGTGAGAGAGGTGTTTTCAAAAACGGGCCTTGGAGATAAAAAGGAATCCGCGAAGTGATCCATGCAAACAGCCACTTTTGTAGCAAGGCTGGATATCTCACGAAGCTAGGGGGTCCAAGACATTACTTTCATGACATATTTTCAGATTTAATAGGAAAAATCACAACTTATCATTAGTAGGCTACCAAATCGGGAGGGGAGGGGATCCAGCTCCCCCCCCCGACACACCCGGGATCTCCAGTCATGTCCAATGTCAATGTTATTAGTATACGAGCTTCCTCTTCAGATGGCTGACGACCAGCTACAGTCGGACGTCGTCTGACCTCTGCAGAGGTCAGACGACGTAACCCGAGGCGTGGCGTCTGCAGTCTTCTCCCGAGTCAGACAGTCTCGCTCCTCGCTCGAACCTCACCGATGAAGTTGCCCTCTGTTCCATTTCCATTTGCATTCGATTCCAAGAATTCCCATCACCACCAAACCACTCGTTCACCGCCACTCACGCCCTGACCAACAATCAATCAATGATCAGTCGGTTTCCTGCGACACAAATTGAGCTGAAATTCGCCGTGTCGACGAGCGTAATTAGCTGCCAGGGGTGACATAGTCGCGTGCCATTGAAGTGAGTTGGGCCGAAAACATACATCTACGAGCATTTGACTGCGCAATATACCGGACGGCGTGGTAAACAGCTAGCGTCCGCAATAGCCGACTCGGAGTGCGGGCCGCCGTGGCACAGCGTCGATGTTGCCGGTTAACTCTGCACTTCTACAGCCTACAATAGGCTGCACACAGTTGTATATGTATACGTTGTATATGTATTTGTTGTAACTGTATGCAGTTCTAATATTCGCCAACAGGTTATCTGTTCTCTTTGTATGTGATGTGTCGTTTAACTTGCAGCAACGTCAGACGATTCCGTTACTCTGTGGCAACCCTTCTTCGAGATATCTGTGAGAAAAAATGTAGCATGAGTGGGCGGATTCCGCCATCCACCCTCCAGTGTGTGTTAATCAGGGGCGTAGGAACGATTGAAAAAGTTGGGAAGTCAGGTCCAAAATGTGGGAGGTCAGGTCCAAAATGTGGGGAGGTCCGGCCAAAAACAGCGGTTTAACGGGGGGGGGGGGGACTGCGGCCTGCAATATGGGAAATCCAAAGGATTATAAACAAATATGGAGGAGTATGCAAGGTTACTAATTGCTTAATTTGGCTATTTTGTTGTCTATGTCAAAAAGAAGAACGCGAAAATTGTCCCTCAGAAGCTGACAGTTTGAGCACCCCAAAACGTAGTTATGTTCAAGACTTAAGATAGTCTGTGTCTTTTTATGGATATGTTCGTGTTTTTGTTGTGGAACATTTCCACCCAGCCTTCCTTCTAGACCGGTGAACATTCCGACCTTTTGGCTCATAAAACACGTGAGGTGGGCTAACTAATTGTCCGTTTAAATACATATCTTACGACTCGGACAGAGGAAAGATTAAACACGAAGTGGTCCTCGGACGCTTCTATTACTAATGTCATGGTTATGCAATTTGTAAACGCATACTAATTGTAATATTCTTGGCTTTCTTTCACCCGGCTCCTAAGATAAGTATTACGTTGTCCATCTTGAACTCGGGTCGCAGTTGATCATTTTTCGATCCTTCACGAGTGACCACCAGCAAAAAAAAACACTCTTTTTACACACAGCAAACACATGGGAAGTCCATGCTACGGTGACAACGTCCATATGGTAGCATGTGGTGCTTCCAAATAAAGTGAAAGTCTGCAGAAACAAAGCTGTTTTCACATTGTACACAGATGTTAACATATAGACGTCTTTCAACCACGTAATGGTCTTCTCTGGTTGCTTATCCGGGCCACAGAAGGAGCATGTGTCGGAGCGAGCCTCAGCCGGGGAGGGGGGGTAATGGAGGTCAGATATCGCCTCTGAATAACTCAAAACCTACTGATGGTAGATACAAATACAAGCATCATTCGGAATCCCTCATTGAGCTCCACAAGTAGCCTTCAAGCATTTTCGTCTCAGGTCTATGCCCTAGATCCTAAATCATTAAAGTATATTAGTATTTGGACCTCACAAAAATGCCTCTAGAAGTGTGATTTGGTAGTTGGCTCTAAATCTGAAAGCTGATTTGGCGGAAAGCTGATTTGGCGATGAAAGCTGACTGATGAAAGCTGATTTGGCGGAAAGCAGATGCATCGATTCGAAAGCCCAAAAATTAAACTGATCTTTTCAAAAATTTTAGGCCCAAAATTGTCCACAACATTTTATTATCAAATTTAATGTTTTGTTTTGTGAAATGGGAGGATCGTGCGCAAAAACGGCAATATAATTCAGCATTGTCTGTTAAATAATTGCACATGCTAACCATAATTTGCTATAATAATTAGAATGCTTAGTTTCACTAAAAGTCTTTTTTTAAATTAAACATGCGAAATATCCGAGATGGCAACTTGCGGTGTATATTGACCTGATTAAACGCTGAAGATCGCATCTTGATATCTTCATTGAGGAATCTACAGCTGTACGTCAAATCGGAAGAAGTCGATTTGGAGGCAAGCTCGAGAAAATTGACTTAAGTCAGTGGCCTTTGATGACATGACACCAAAGTTTTGACAAGATATGAAGTATTGATGTGGGAACTCCAAAATACTCCAAATGTGGGTGCGCTGGAGCTCGCCGTTTTTTTTCTTCTCGAAAATAATCCCCAGATGGCAGAATCTGACCCCCTCCAAATGGAGCGGGGGTTAAGTTACCACGCTACGGGGGTTAAGTTACCACGCTACGGGGGTTGAGTTACCACGCTACGGGGTTAAGTTACCACGCTACGGGGGTTAAGTTACCACGCTACGGGGGTTAAGTTACCACGCTACGGGGGTTAAGTTACCACGCTACGGGGGTTAAGTTACCACGCTACTGGGGTTAAGTTACCATGCTACTGGGGGTTAAGTTACCAAGCTACGGGGGTTAAGTTACCACGATACGGGGGTTAAGTTACCACGATACGGGGGTTAAGTTACCACGCTACGGGGGTTAAGTTACCACGCTATGGGGGTTAAGTTAACACGCTACTGTGGTTAAGTTACCACGATACGGGGGTTAAGTTACCACGCTACGGGGGTTAAGTTACCACGCTACGGGGGTTAAGTTACCACGATACGGGGTTAAGTTACCACGATACGGGGGTTAAGTTACCACGCGACGTTCAAAATGATACCGAACGGACGCTGATGAAGACTATTTTCCTAAGAAATGGTGAAGACCCCTTCACATTGTTTTAAGATGTAGCCATGAGCCCCTCTCCTCCTTTACTTCCACGCCAATGCTTGATGCGCATAGCAAGCGCAAATCAAGGTTATCACAATGATACCTTGCATCACATTATGGCATGTGGTGCTTCCAAATTCAATAGAAGGTTGCAGCAATGAAGTTCTTTTTTTACATTGTGCAAGAATGTTAATGTATGGGCGTCTATAGACCAGGTGGTGTTTTTTTCTCTCTGGTGGCTTAGCCCTCTCCGCGCAGGGGTTCAATTTGATGGCCTCTCTGATATTTGCATGAGGGAACTTGTGAACTATTAACGCTGCTGTCAAAAGCTGGAATGCATTTCGTAACTTGGTTCGCGCGCAGTGTGTACAAAATGTGCTCTAGATTCTTAGGATGCCGGAGCTAGGGTGGGCTAACATCGGGACAAGATCCCGTCTCAATACGGTCTTTAGGTGCACATTGAAACGTTATCATTAGCAAACCATGCAAGGCATAGCCAAAGCTGAATGGTGATGCATAGACTTGATCTTCTGCACACATACGAAATGCTGGCTCAGGACTTGCCCTAGGGCAAATGAAGGATTCCACTAGAAAATGAATGTTTCCGTTCGCATAGGAGACATTAATCAAGTACCGTAGGCCCGAGAAATAGTGGTGACAAATTAGGTCCTCCAAAAACGTGCCATGCTTCATGTCATTATCTGGTCAGATCATTGCGATATGACCTGAAACGTCCCGAATGTACATGCACGGTGAATACCAGGCTCTCTAGAGGCTAAAATGTACATGCACGGTGAATACCAGGCTCTCTAGAGGCTAAAATGTATATGCTCGGTGAATATCAGGCTCTCTAGAGGCTAAAATGCGGTCTATTGCAACGTACGAATGGCTAAATCGAGGTGATTGTATGCGACGACTTCATTCCTGATGTGATTCGATCCCTCGATTGGACTTCTATTTTTTTATGTGTTTCGAAATGCTTTGGAAGATGTCCAAAATACATAGCTTTCGATGTTTTCTCTTGAAACTTAAACAAAGTGGAAGACGCATAACTTAATTTGGTGGCACCCATTATTTTTCCTGGGTGCCATGTTTCTATGATTGTTAACTTCAAC
This sequence comes from Ashinkailepas kermadecensis, assembly GCA_034440615.1. Taxonomy (NCBI): domain Eukaryota; kingdom Metazoa; phylum Arthropoda; class Thecostraca; family Neolepadidae; genus Ashinkailepas; species Ashinkailepas kermadecensis. Next base: position 61,925 of record JAOTOM010003006.1, on the reverse strand, counting down.
AGTTGATCCAATTTTCCCAGGCATTTGATCTTCACGGGATCGGCAACCTTCATCTTTGAACGTGTCATTGTCTTCAGTCTGCATGCCATCAATATTGAAGTACGAAATCGCATGTTTTACGACCAGGGTTTAAAAAAAAACGGCGGAGACGGGTGACTGGCTGCACCCAGACATTGACGGACTTGGCCTGGTCTGGAAGGTCAACCAAACGACATAAAAATGTTTCGGGTAGCTCTAAGCGTCCAGGTATGTTGCTGCACCATGCCATTTACCGCATCCTTCCATCTTGCTTAGAACAACAGTTAGTGGGGCGAGGGATCAAATTGAACTCCGGACTGCGACGAGTAGAACATATTTCCGCACTGCGAGGGTTATGCTACACAAGCTGGCTCAAAATGATGCCGAAAGGGTGCCGACGTAGGTTTATGTTTCTAAAACGTGAGAGGCGGGGCACTAAGTATTGCAAGGTATCCATCTTAAGAAGGCGGGAGGGGATGATCCCCGAATCCCATACCAACGATTACCACGACTGTTTCTATGAATATTACCTGAATCACTATTTTAGTAGATTTTTGGACACGTTGGGAATACCTCTTCAGATTAACAGAACATGCGATTGTGATTTGGAAGAATCGTGGGATTGGGACACCAAAATTCGCCATATCTAGAAGCTTTTGAAATGGACAAGACCTAGTAGCAGATATGGTCTCTTTTGCGATTATCGTTAGATACCGCCAGGTGTTGCCAGGCGTTGCTATGTACTGCTCAGGTATGTCTTGTCAAGGCAGGTAGGTGCTGTCGAACATTGCGCTACCAGGCTGACCGTTCTCCGATGCTGCCAGTTCTAAGTCAGCCAAAGCTGTCCCAATCGCGTCCTACCGGACGAACCAAAGCTTCAGGAGCAGATTTGGCCGAGTTCCGAATTTAGCCCGCATTTGGCACGACCCCATATACGACTTCGCGCGTGCATACCGGTGCAGTACGCCGGAATTTTTGTATTCAGGGCACGTCGGCATCGCCAAGCTATTTACCAGAGCAGTGGTATTGCACACATAGCCGTCAGGTCTAGGAACCTCGGGAGCGGAACAGAGAATGACTGGGGCTAGGGGGGGAGAGCGCTCGATGGCTGCCGGTGGTGGCGCCAGGCGCTGCCATATGCTGCTCGGAGTCCTGCCCACGACGCGGTTGCAGCCTGTTGCAACGCACGAAACACCAATCAGCATCGATTTAGGAGCAATTAATTTAGGGAGGCGCAGGCATGGCATGACGTCATATTGCGCTACCGCTGCTCGTGAGGAATCGCAAGAGCAGCGGCAGCAGCTAAGATGGCGGCGCCCAGTTTGAGTAGACAGGTTGTTGTCGTCGTTGATGATACTGAACGAACTTGAAATTCTGTTTGCGGCATAAATATTTACATATGTTCCGTAATCATACGACTTTAATCCTAGACTGTATAAATAGCTGATACCTATAAGCAGCGTCAAAGCTGGAGATCTCTCACCAAACTAGTGGTCCAGATGCTTATTTTCAGGGCATATTATTAGATTCAATAGGTAAAATAACAATTTGTATTGACAGGGTACCAAACGACGGGGTCCGGACCCCACCACCCGGAATCTTCACCCATGAGCGGAGTAAATAAGCAAAATGCGCAGCATTTGTCGGCGCGACAACGTCGTTGCCACTACTGCTGTCGCTGCTGCCGCTGCCGCCGCTGCTGTCGCTGCTGTCGCTGCCGCCGCTGCTGTTGCTACTGTTGCTGATGTCGATGTTGTCGATGCTATCGCTGCCACTGCTGCTGTCGCTGCTGTCGTTACTGTCGCTGCTGTCGCTGCCAATGCTGCTGCCGCTGCTGTCGCTGCTGTCGCTGCTGTCGCTGCCACTGCTGCTGTCGCTGCTGTCGTTGCCGCCGCTGTTGTCGTTGTTGTCGCTGCTGTCGGCATGACCTACATATCATCGACCAGCTGCTGCTCGCAGCCAGTTCCGTGAGCAGCGTCCAGGTCCAGGCCCAGGTCCAGGTCTGTCTTGTCGAGGTAAGTTGGTGCTGTCAAACATTGTAGTATTGGAATTAGCTTCCCCTGCCTATGCCAACTGGACATTAGCTAATGCCATTACAAGCTTATCCTACTAAATGTATCCTACTAATGTCCTTCACGACATGGCTTCATGAAAATGGATCCTGTTCTTATGCTGAGGTCATGTGCGCTGAGTAGTTGGTGGCATTGATATGTAAATTAGTTTGGCAATTAACACACTTTGAACTTAATTGCAGACGTGAACATCATAGGACAAGTGCGAATGCATGGGGGGACATTCTTGTTAGTGGGCTTCCTATAAACGACAAATTTGGGTCCTTGTGGAGCCAGCCATATTAGGGCATCCAGAAACGTCAGTTTCTGTCACTTTCTTTCTAAGCTAACTGTATCGAAGATTCCAGACTGTAAAGTTCCTGAGAGGTGCAAGTCATCAGAGACGATCACGAGAACATCACCCACCGACCTTAGCCATACTCAGCCATGCTGAATCTATGTCCACATGTTGATCAAGTTGCTCACTGCCAGTGATTCCATGCATAAGCTGCCCAACACTGCCGGTGACTCCATATATAGGCTGACCACCACTGCCGGTGACTCCATGCGTAGGCTGACAACCACTGCCGGTGACTCCATGGATAGGCTGACCAACGCGGCGGGTAACGGCGTATCCATGGCCAGACCTGTCTCAACTCTTCCTTGTCGCGTTCGAATGATCCAAAATCCCGACCAAGCTCCATGGGCTTGACGCAGTGCTCTCCGGGGAGTGTCGATGTGCGGTCGCTGTGCCGTTCGGTAGCCCGTGCGGCGACAGCCATCGAACCAATGGCCGATGCATCGGTGAACGGCGGGCGACTCGACTTCCAAACTCGCCAGCTTTCTGACATTGAAGTCGAGCTCTTTTAAGCGTCTGATTAGGCTCCAGAGTTCTGAAAATGTGCGCCACTTAGCGGATCAAATGTGCGCCACTTAGCGGATCAAATGTGCACCACTTAACGGATCCAGAGCTCGGGAATGGCTCTATCAGGCGCGTTGCTAGGCGACGAGGAGCGCTGCCAATCTTCGGTGTGATTGGTCTCGTAAGAATGCGTCATGGACTTTGGCAGGAACTCCCACCGACACCCATCCACTTTTTGGAGACGCTAGCACCGTATTGCATTGCATTGGAGGAACCGATTTTGAAGTGTCCGGACAATTTGAAATGTGGTACTGATACTGGATCCGATGCAGCTTACACAGCCATGGCTGTGGCTCTAGATATCCGACTAGGGACCCTGAACAGTCATGACGACGAACTGGTCATCTATGTGCTGATGATCTCTCGTGTTCGGCGACTGACGTCATGCGATTGAAGGGCGTTTTATTCGTCGCAGCATACAACTGCCTGAGATAAGATTCTTTTTCACAACGTGAATTCCCAATGCTGCATGTCAAACGAGGTGATCACGTCACAAATGACGTTTTAGTCGACACTGGTGTGCTGCAGGGCATAATTTTGCTGCGGTATCCGCATCGGTTGGTGCATGGCTTGCATGGGATGCACATATTTGGATCCCAGCCAGAGTGACGTTAGCTCTCGTTACTTGGCGAGTTTGAATGACAAATGGTATGCTGATAGTACGGTGTTATCGTTACCATACGGCATGTGGCTTATATAAAGCTATATAACGTAAAAATGCGTATCGCTGTCACGAAGCATGCCCAGCGAGCGTCCATCACCTCGGAGAATGGTACACACATGCTGAAAACCTCCATCGGTCCCAGGGTGAGTGTGTTGTTTTGACTCCGTGGTTTCGTTGATCTCATTTATCCGGTGACTACTAGTTTGGTCGCAACTGCATCTGCCGCATGCTAATGCCGCGGTCGATGCGCTCCTAAGCCCACACAAAAACACTGCGGCAATGTGTAGGCCGATTGCGTAGAGTTTTCACCGGTGAACGATTGTCGTGCAACAACTGCGAGGCGCTGGTCCGAACGATAACTACACCAGCGGCAACGCACGGATACCACGCAAAGCCAGCACATTTACCAGGTGCGCTGAATTTCAACACAAATCCAAAAATCACCTGACCTCTGGATAACGCTTCATTTTTCCTTCAGATTACAAGTTTCCGTGATGATTTCGAGAATAGTCTTTTCACATCGAGAGTAACAAAGAAATAACAGTCATTCTATTTCAGTTAGATTAAGTTCGACAATAGTCCCCAGCTTGCTTTTTTCGCATCAGGTAGGATCAGCGACCTGTACCTAACTTTTGCAGATTTCGGGCTTCTGTCATCCTACCTGCCCAGCATATTGGTGCATCACATGCATAGTTCGGAGCGTTAGGATGCTGACATTAGGTTAGGTCCGTTTATTTCCGTTTACATCAGAGGCCAATCACAGGTTCCAGAAGGTGGACTCAAGGATCACGACCGCTGACATAGGGGTGGGGGGCAAGTTCTGTGCAGGATATGGTCATGACCTGGCCATGGATTATACATGACCTGGCTACGCCACAAGACATCCTATCTCCATTGCAAATGTATTATTTCGTAGGAGGATATCAAGGATGGTGTCTATAAGGAATACGACGCGCGAATTGTCAGCTTCACGCCAAATAATGTACACCGTGTAGACAGCTATGCTTCGGAGCATTTTCAGAGAGTGCTCGATTGGTTGACAAATTCCGGAAGCTGATACTGTTTCTGCGGAAAACGGCGCAATTTTAATATTACTGGGTTATCACGTATCGATATGGTGTGATCAATTATAACGTGCATGTTCAGACGTAATTGTGGTCGGCAGTTCCCTGAACCGACCTGAATTATCCCAGTCTTGGTGGGAAGGATCAATTGTGACTAATATTGTCATGCTCTAAATAAGTCAAAATGTTGGCCTTTTCTAGCGGTTTTTAAAGTGCTAACTTTCCTCCATCTTTGTCATGGGTATTATTCTCATTATTTTGCATGCACTTAGTCATTATTGGCATGTAAGGAAGCATTACCGTTATAAGCGGACAAGCTTATCATAATGTTTTCGTGATTTGGGTAAATCGATTACTCTGGCGTATTCATTAATTATGCGACTTATTTACCTTTGGTGAGATGTAGATTATAACGGTGATGCTATAGCCTTGTATATAAATCAAAGTGAACCATTTGGTTTCGTAACGTGGTTTCGTAACGTAGGCAACAACAGGTGAAACATTGTCGATCCGAATGCATTCCGCGGGCGACAGAGCCAAAAGTGTTAAATCCTATTTTGACCGATTTGGGGGCTTTGGAAGCATTTAAAAGGCTCTCAAAACGCAGCAGATTAATATATTTGTGTGTACAGATATGCATTATATTGCTACTATGCACCATGTTATATGTTTAAAAACCTGAAACCATAACGATGAAGTCCGGTTAATGAGGAAGAAATATAGTCCCACTTGCTATTCAGCTGGAATCATAGATATATCTGGAGGATCAATTTACTCCCCCCCCCCCCCTCCCACACACACCTCTCCGCCGCCGACAGCCGACCGACGTCGACGACGGCGAGCGCGTGCCCCGTGGCATGAGTGGCGGCCAACGTCCAGCCGTCGGCCAGTTGAGGGTTGCTACTGGTCTGACCAGATGTCGACGGGTTGAGGGTTGCTACTGGTTGGGCGGTGGTCAGACGTCGGCGGGTCGAGGGGTGCTACTGGTCGGGCAGTGGTCAGACGTAGGAAGGTCGAGGGTTGCTACTGGTCGGGCGGTGGCCGGACGTCAGCGGGTCGAGGGTTGCTACTGGTTGGGCGGTGGTCAGACGTCGGCGGGTCGAGGGTTGCTACTGGTCTGACCGAGATGTCGACGGGTTGAGGGTTGCTACTGGTTGGGCGGTGGTCAGACGTCGGCGGGTCGAGGGTTGCTAGCTGGTCGGGCAGTGGTCAGACGTAGGAAGGTCGAGTGTTGCTACTGGTCGGGCGGTGGCCGGACGTAGGCGGGTCGAGTGTTGCTACTGGTCGGGCGGTTGCACCAACTTTGCCCGGGTGACGGACTGAGCATGTGAGGAGGCCTACTGAGCCTGGGAGGAGGCCGGCTGAGCCTGGGAGGAGGCCGGCTGAGCCTGGGAGGAGGCCGACTGAGCCTGGGAGGAGGCCGACTGAGCCTGGGAGGAGGCCGGCTGAGCCTGTGAGGAGGCCGGCTGAGCCTGTGAGGAGGCCGACTGAGCCTGTGAGGAGGCCGACTGAGCCTGCGAGGAGGCCGGCTGAGCCTGCGAGGAGGCCGACTGAGCCTGGGAGGAGGCCGGCTGAGCCTGGGAGGAGGCCGGCTGAGCCTGTGAGGAGGCCGGCTGAGCCTGGGAGGAGGCCGGCTGAGCCTGGGAGGAGGCCGGCTGAGCCTGGGAGGAGGCCGGCTGAGCCTGGGAGGAGGCCGACTGAGCCTGGGAGGAGGCCGGCTGAGCCTGTGAGGAGGCCGGCTGAGCCTGTGAGGAGGCCGGCTGAGCCTGCGAGGAGGCCGGCTGAGCCTGCGAGGAGGCCGACTGAGCCTGTGAGGAGGCCGTTCTGAGCTGAGGTAGTGGGTCGTGCAGCTCGCAGTTTAAAGCTCGGTAATATAATGCCAATCAACGTTAGCTATTTCGAACTGGTTGATGAGGAGCCGAGGTCTGACTAGATTACTCCGTGTCCAGGAATCCAGCTTCCACAGAAATTAACATTCGTCGAATGATTTTATGCGGTTTTTGTTTGCTTGCAAATGCCATTTTTACACACATTTCAAGGACACCTACATGAACATGCAGGTTGCAGTATTATAAGCCGTGTTAAGGTCGTGTTTTGGCGTGCACGTTTGATTTACCACATCGAGAAAATGCGCTGTCTATGAATAAATATTATGTCCCGCAACCTTTCGAATCTCGGACAGTTTTGAGCACTAAATGACGCAAAGTTGTCGTTCTTGAAAAGCCAAATTGAGAACACAGTATAAAGGGGCTACGAAACGCCACATGTTGGAAATATATTGCGCCGGTCTTCCCATGTAAATTGAGCTCAAACAATTTCACTACAGCTGTCATTATTCTTTCTTTGAAGATGCAGATTATGATAATGCTATTCAAGTTCTGAAGGTCTTAGGAATTCCTTAAAGAGCTAAGCATTAACGTCTTCTTAGAAAGGACAATCTCGCACCATGATCGAGGACGATGTTGGATATGTGCATTGCATATGCGTGCATATATATGCGATATAGATGTGTGCATTACATTGTGTATTGCAGGCTTAGTGATGTGCATGATACAATGTCCAGCCTCCATGAACAAGCAAATACACAATAATAACGAAATCGGTGGAGGTATTTATGGTTCAAAACATTATGGATTTCCTTGCCGTTGCAGGAAGCTCAATTTCACCCTCACTACAATACCAGTCGTGTTGCTACACTTGGCTACTACTAAGTGGCGCCTGCGTGCACGCTATGAAGATTACCCAGTCTGAGCGTGAAATAGAACCTGGAATTACAGAGGTGAGCTTGGCTTAGCACACGGCACTTCCGTTCCGCTCGTGCTGGGTAATTTTGAGTTGCATCATCCTTTATTGCAGCATTTCGCGGCGCCGATAACATCAACGGGGAGCTTAAACGACGTATGATTGGAGTGAATTAGGACTATGCGTCGGTAGGAGAGTGAAACTATGCGGCCATTTCTGCCACTGCCCGCTTTGACGGCGCTCCTCTCACGAGCCCCGATGTCCTGCTGTCGGCCTCAACGGCACTTCATTCGCCGGCGCTAATCCTGCTGTGGCGTCAACTGCCCCAACCACCTGCCCAGATCCCACTGTTACGCTAAACGGTGCTACTGCTACCGGCCCGGACTCTGATGTGGGCGCCAGAGGTGCTGCTGCTGCCGGCCCGGACTCTGATGTGGGCGCCAAAGGTGCTGCTGCTATCGGCCCGGACTCTGATGTGGGCGCCAAAGGTGCTGCTGCTACCGACCCGGACTCTGATGTGGGCGCCAAAGGTGCTGCTGCTACCGACTCGGACTCTGATGTGGGCGCCAAAGCTGCTCCAGTCACCGACTCGGAACCTGCCGCAGGCTTCAGCGGTATTCAGGACTCCGTTTGCGACGGCATTAAAATAATTGTGTTTCGTTCGGCGTGAGTTGTCTAACCGAGTACAAGCGGATGTCGAAATTTGCCATATAACCATGCTTAATACATCGCTTAAGTCCGTCAAGCTCAATTTTGAGCTAGTTGTAAGGTATGTATATGTATGCATTCATTAGTGCAAGTTCTTTTTAACGGCACTTAGCATATGGATATATATTTTGACAATAACGAGAACAATGCCATACTAGCAACAAATGGTATTTCATAGCAGACACAGATAGGTAATCCATCTAAGTACAATTGTGCTATGACAATTCTAGGTAGAAGTTGAATAATAACATCTACGTTATGTTCGTGTGTCATAATCCGTAGCGGTGAGCATAAGTATGCTACCTATACACGAGATACCATTAAAAACGAGGCATAGAGTCTGCATAGACACACATCGTGAATCACGATGTCGATACGTCTTTCGGAAAGATGTCCATTCCGTGTTCAGGAAGTGATATATTCCACCCAACCTCACGAATAATGTATCACTGGCCCGTCAAGTCCCAGACAAGGCCAAGCGTCGAACATCGTGCAGAAGCGGCAACACATCAATCTAGGAGACGTCGCAGCCACGCCTTGTTGGTGCCGAGCGTCGGTAGTGTTGGTGTCCATGCCTTGCTGGTATCTAGCGCCGGCCTTGTTGGTGCCCACGCCTTGTTGTCCAGCGCCGGCAGTGTTGGTGTCCACGCTGTGTTGGTGTCCAGCGCTGGTAATGTTGGCGTCCACGCCTTGTTGGCATCCAGCGCCGGCATGATGTCTCGCCGTGGAATGTGTGCCGTGGAATCAGCGTAACCGTGAACAACCGTGGCCGTCGGCGAGGAGCGAGTGGTGCCGCGGGTGTCACCGAGCAAGCTGAGGTGACAGATAATGACGGAGAGAAAGGGGCCTTGCTCTGCACTGGCACCTCACGGTGAACTCTCAGGTGGTTCCAGTGTGCGAGAAGTATTCCTTCAGTGTACGAGAAGAAGGATGTATTCCCAGAAGTGACATGTAGACGCATGACGAAAAGCCGCATATGGAAATGGCAGATATTGCTGCTGAGGAATGCCCCGATTCCGTCGCATGCGCGCTGCAAAAGTGCGAGGGCACGAAGAATGCTTGCATTCACAAGTACTGTCAGTACTCACGACTACCGTCAACATTCACGGCTTCTGCCAGCATTTACAACTACTGTCAACACTCACGGCTACCGTCAGTATTCACGGCTGCTGTGGCTTCAACATTTGGAAATTAAACAGATCCGCTACGTCGCAAGAGAGATGAGGGAATCCTGGCGAGAGGAAGTGTTTCCTTAGCACCAGCGACCCCAGTTCCAGCGTGCCCCGATCCAATCGCCGTGTGCTGGACGCCGGCACCGACATGGCGGCAGGTCACGGTTGTCTCCGGCTGCTGGTGAACATGCCCGTCCGAGCATCTCTGACCGGGCGTCGGGTTGGGAGCGGGCTACGAGTTCGACACGCTTCTCCGAGCAGCACGGTCGGCTGCCGGATGTGACAGGTGACGCCAGGCGGTGGCAGGGCCTCGTACGTGGCTGACCCGCTCGGTGCAGAGACACGGTGATGACGGGCTGTCGGGTGTGGCAGATGACGTCAGACGGTGGCAGGGCCTCGCACGTGGCTGACCCGCTCGGTGCAGAGACACGGTGATGACGGGCTGTCGGATGTGACAGGTGGCGCCAGACGGTGGCAGGGCCTCGTACGTGGCTGACCCGCTCGGTGCAGAGCCACGGTGATGACACAGGCTTGATGACTTCCTGCCAGTGTTGGCGCGCAACCTCACGCTCCGAAATCTGACGTCACGACTGAAATGACACCACTGAAAGAGATCCGTGACTGAATTGTGAATATCGGAGGTGTATTAGTTGGCTTCGTCGACAATTATCTACTTTATCCGCACCGCGGTGGCTGGTAGCGGCGCCAGGCGAGCTGACGGCGGAAATTTGCGCCAAGGACTCACAGTAGCATCCAGTAGGGTAGAGCGAACGGACGTGGAAAATGGTCAACTAGTTATTCCCTAGTGCTTCCAACAGGATTACATTGTACCTATGTTTATATGGCTATTCAAACATGTATTTCTTGACTAGCCGGAACTTCTCCACTACATTGGAACTCGAGCTTCTTAAAAAAATATGATAGTGTTCATGATAGGATTGCGGAGGCAAGTATTTGTATTATTCATGTGATAATGAAAAGGCTCTTTTTCCAAGCGATGCTGCAGGAAGCAGAAGCAATCGGCTTATGCACACTCACATGTACAATTAAGCTAGCCGGGCACTCACCAGGTTAACCTCTTATGAAACCTGAGCAGCATAATGGATTTCAAAAATTGTAAAGCCCAGGAAAAAAAAATATTATAAGCACGACCACTACCTTAAAAAACTACGCTTTGATGACTGAATGCAATTTGTTGAAACAAATAATCAGACTATTTTCATTTTCTCCTGGCTACAAAGGAAAAACTCAGCCGAAAGTCGACGTTCGTGAATCTAACCTCACATAACCATAACCTCAGGTTTCGGAGAACACCAGAACCGGTCGGATCAACCAGTAAACTCCGTGAAATATTGCCTGGTTTTTGGAATAAATCCAACAACCAAACCAAATTGAAGGTGGCTGATGGACCAGTTGGCCAGCCGATGCATGGCTGTGCTAAGGTTCGCAGGTCGGGCGGTACTGGGCCAATTTGACTTCCTCCAGGCGAGGCTCTCCTCTTTGTATGGGTATGTGTGTGTGTACGTGTGTGTTGTGTGTGTGTGGGCGTGTTTCGAACCATGTATGTCAGGCTTTGTCCATGTTTTAGCAATTCTGGGTTAGTCTAAGAACAAATCTATGGCATTGGACTTGGTGACATTTAAAAATAGCCTTACCACCTAAAATTTATCGGGTACAAATTTCCATATGAATTGAGTGAAACTTCCATGTGAATAAACTTCCATTTGACACATCTAAGGTGATGCCACCATGTTAAAAGAGGACTCATGCATGTGGATAATGGTAAGGTACCGTTGAATGACTTCAACGGGAAAACCGATCGACGAAGCACGAGCCGACCGCCGGAGAATTTGCCTGGTGAGCCATGCTCTGAAGTGAATGATGCCGCATGACATGACATAGTGAGGAGATATTTTCCCGGGATCTAAATTTACTCAATTTTCAGAAACGGAATGGTAGTTAATGTCGTGTTGGTATGATTACAGGCAGCATGGTCGTAAAGCCGCGGCCGACATTTACGCAACATTGGTACAACACGAACTGCCCGTGTGCTAACTGGATGTCATGACACAGCGAGAGCCTCTCAGGGTTCCCCCTCACCGGCACAATGTGGACTACCTCACCGACACCTCTCGGGGCATTAATTCTCACCGGCTCAACGAGGTCCTCTCTTCCTGTTCTGCTTCTTACCGGCACAGCAAGCGCCTGCCGGACGTCAGTTCTCACCGCACAATGAGCGCCTCCCGGACGTCAGTTCTGACCGGCATAGTGAGGACCCACCTCATCGGCACCTCCCGGGGCGTCAGTTCTCACCGGCACAGTGAGGGCCTCCCGGGGCGTCATCTTGTAAGCGGGCAGGTAGGGCTCGAGCATCCTGATCTTGCCCCAGCGGTTGATGAAGAGCGCGATGGCGACCAGCCAGAGCAGCAGGACGAGCAGCACCAGGCCCACCTCCTCGGCGGTGACCGACAGAGGACCGTCTCGCCGTTCCGGCCGCTCCCAGGTATCCGAGTCTGCGGTTCAGGTCAGGTCACGCTGATCAGACCTTTGTGTGCAACTTAGGCCAGGTTAGGACACATGCCGTCCGCCAGAGTCCGAAATTCGGTAACATGGTGATGGATTGACGGTTTCGACTAACTGGGTGTTTGTTGGAGGTTGTGGAGCTTGCAGATTAGGTCCAATGATGGCTCGGGCTTCGGTCTCTGATTTTAACATAAGCATTGCGCTTGACTCATGCATGATCAAACCAAGTCGTGTGAAATGACACCATAGGTCATTTAAAATAGCTTTGCTTTGATAGAGCGATTTGTACGAATGCGGAACAATTGAGAGAGAAAGAGAGGGACTCTGTCTCCTTGTCTCTTTGTCACTTTGTCACTTTGTCACTTTGTCACTTTGCTACTTTGTCACTTTGTCACTTTGTCACTTTGTCACTTTGTCACTTTGTCTGTCACTTTGTCACTTTGTCCTTTGTCCTTGTCTCTCTCTCTCTCTCTCTCTCTCTCTCTCTCTCTCTCTCTCTCTCTCTCTCTCTCTCTCTCTCTCTCTCTCTCTCTCTCTCTCTCTCTCTCTTTCTCTCTAAATTGATATCTTGATAGTTCGATGTATATATATATATATATATATATATATATATATATATATATATATATATATATATATATATACATATATATATAGATATATATATATATAGATATATATATATATATATATATATATATATATATATATATATATATATATATATATATATATATATATATATATATATATATATATATATATATATCTATATATATATATATATATATATATATATATATATATATATATATATATATATATATATTATATATATATATATATATATATGCATACATAAATATATACACGGATAGATAGATCGGTGCATGGATGGTTAGTTTGACAGACAGACAGAGACCGGGAGAGGGGCCGATGCACTGACCGTTGTTTGCTGCAGAGTCCATGCTGTTTTTGACCCGGCTGGTACAAGGAAGCAGCTCATTGCTCGCCGGGACCTCCACGGTCACGGGTCGTGGCCGGGTCAGCTCACTCCACCAATCAACTCCCGTCCGGTCGAGTCCCGCGAAAGTCAGGTGGCAACTCTGACGACCAACAGCCTGAAAACATTCCACGTGCAGGGAGTCTTGCCGGCGGCTGCAGTTTTTTCCGGGCATCCACGTTCGTGGTTGATGTTTGTTGTCCCAGGAACCATGAATGCTGCATGCTGCCAACCGTAACTGTCTCAGCTATCATATATTTTCATGGAATAATGGGAGATAGGTTATCCAGCGGTGGCCGACGGATCCAAAGGGCGCGCAAGCCGGCAGTTCCCACCCTGAAGCGTGTTTGGACATCTCATGCTGGTTATATGCACTTCCATTGAATTAACTCATGCGACTGCCTTACTGTGCCTAGCTATAATACCTAATTTTGGACCTATGTTTATTGTTGTATTTACATAGTCATCTAAAGCATGTTATTGAAATATAGTCAGCAATAATGTTCCCCGGTTCAGAGCAGGCATGCACCAGGCATGCACGGATGTTCGTAGCTGTGTCAACAAGCAAATCGTGGTCCATAATGAAACGGTGATTGCGAATAATATATTGCAGATCAGGTGTGGTTCATCCTTTCGAGTTTATCTGTCAATAAAATGAACAATAACTTCCCCATTGGCACCTCCATAACAGGTTAGCGTGCAATGTGCAGAGATTCACCATCAAACGTAATACACAGAACCTTGCAATTGGCTGTTCACAATTTGTCTGGCTAGTTTGTCCATAAATACATTGAGAATGAAGTACAGTAAGACACAAGGCGATACGGTCATAAGCTGCAATGTATCATGCGCTCTAGCATTGCAGCCGCTAGTGACTTACATCAGTGTCTCCCGAACGGACGTTGTACCGCAAAGCTTACCCGACTGAGCACTTTGTTTTGACCTGAGACTGAACTTAGGTGATGAGCGTGGGATACGCTCACAGTATTTACGTCCAGGACTACGACCAGAAGCACTACTGTCAGTAGGACTATAGTCATAGGGGCTACGGTCGACGATGAGGAGGAAGATCATGTTCAGAAGGGCCTGTCAGAATACACACTGTCAGTAAATCTCTGTCATATGACTATGGTCAGAAGGAGGTAAGGTTAGGTTCGGTTAGGTTAAGCTGCATTAGGTTAGAACTGTAGTCCCTTTGAACGTAAAACGTTTAACCATAGTCTTCCGGCCGTAGTCCCTATGGCCATATAGCTACTGACCGTAAGCCTTCTGGCCGCCGTCGTTCTAACCGTTATCCTTGTGAGACAGACCCAATATATGTACGACCGATAAGAAGAGAAGCATGTGATCATAGCTCCATAGGCTGTGAGAGCTTTCAGCCTACCCAACCGTACCGAAAGAGCACCTTCGGCGCTTGTGCCAATCGGGCACAAGCGCATCCAATTCGCCAGCGCCGTCACTGCGTGGACATCAGAGGATTTGTCCTTGAATGTGTTCGACGTGGTGTTCGGGCGACGAGAACTGGTCAGCGATCCGTCCATCCGTCAATTCGTCCATCCAGTTAACATCAATGTATGAATGTGGCCCGACAGAAGAGCAAACTGGACGTTCAGACTGCAGTGCAAGGGCCACTGACCTGTCTGAACGCGACCTGTGTTACCAGTGTATTCAGCAGTCAAGGCATGCTGGTAAAAAGGAAGTTGTGTAGTGAGACGAAGGTCCTGGTCAGCAATCGTTGCCCAAGTGGTATATACAATATATCCTTTCACCGATACGTCATCTCGCTGCCAATTGGAGTGTCTGTAGCCACCCAGGTGGGCTACGGATAAAATCACCTGGTTGGACATCCGACAGGTGAGCATTCACAGCACCCATGGCTCATTTACTTCCAAAGTTCATGATCTCCAAAGCTCACAACCACCCTCCACTACCACTGCCCCAGCCTGAAGGCCGCGGTCGGGCAGGACCAGCGAGAAGGCCGAAGCAGCATGGGGTGCAACGTGGACACGACTGCGGACATCCGGACATGACACGGCTGCGGACATCCGGACATGACACGGCTGCGGACATCCGAACATGACACGTCTGAGGAATCCGGACATGACACGGCTGAGGAATCGGATGACACGTCTGAGGACATCCGGACAGGACACGGCTGAGGACATCCGCGACCGCCCATGCCGTCATCGTGTACACGGTTGCGGACATTCGGACACGATACGGTTGTGGATATCGGTGCAGCTGCAGCATTTCGCCACATCCTTCGGTTGTTCAGCTTACGCGAAAGTTGTAGAGTGCACCCGACACAAATGCTAGGTCAAGGTTGTTTCACTATTTGGTTTCTAATCCTTCCTGTATTGTGCATATGCATTTTAAATTATGCAAACATTTTATTTTCATCTGAAAGATGCATGAAGTACCTATGTGTATGCTCATTGAACATTGTTTTAATTTCAAGTCTTTACTTGGTTATTATGAATAAATCATATATCATGCTGCAAGTAGATTTAAAAAGATGATGCTGTGGCGCAAATTGATGCTCAGCAAGTGCTTTGGAAGGGCTTAATATGTGCACCGGCTCACAGCTGTAAAGAAGATGAAGCAGTGCCAGGTCGTTGTCCCCCAGCAGAGTGGCCAGTGAAAGGTTGGAGCTGGTGTTCCTTGGATACGTCAGGATTGGCTTCGTCTCGCAGTCGTGCATGGGCATGCCAGTGGGGTACGCTTTATGGCTAGAAGTGCATTACACCGCGTACGCTCTATTGTACGGTTCTTAGTGTTAATATCTGGTGGGCGTTTGTGATGAAACGCGGTGTGTCTGATTTAGAGGCGAAAACAAAATGACGATCGTTGTCTTCCTGGAAAGGAAATCCGTGTTTTCGAAGACTGTTGTTTTGAACACACGTGGGCCGTCCAAACACACGTCCAGCCGTCCAGACTCTAAGCTGCTAATGTGCTCCTTGAGGACTCGTATTACCCCGGCATTGCATTACAACGTCACGTGACCTCTGGGACGAGGAAGGCTTTTGTGCGTGTTTGTCCACTTGTTCACTTCGGTTTATTTCCCGGGTGGCTAGGCACCGAACGAAATGTCGCAGTCGGTCAGGAGTGAAATCTGTTCATATTAGCATCGCTTCGTGTGCGTGTAGGAAGTAATCGCTTCTCTGTCGTAGCAAGGACTGGGAAATGTGCTTCGACAATGGATTCTGAAATTACGACGCTGTACGAAGTTGAAGTCCAAAAATTTAATGTGGCCTTGAAGTCGTATTTGCCATTAACAAGCATGAGGTTATGGTGGACTGTGTTGGAAGGGGTTTTCAGGTCCAGAAGCACTATAATTGCACAAGTGTGAGCACTAGGAGGGAACACAGAAGGCAGCTGATGTTTCTAAATGCTAGTGGCGCGACGCATAATCACAACCTTATCACCTCATGTGTGTGTTCGGCAACAACATGGTGATCAAACATACTCCTGAAAGCAGAAGTAAGACATGAAAATCCAAAACCTTTTGCTAAATTATTAGGACTAGAAAATAATGTACTTCTATGGTACATTTTTTACCTTTCCCACTTATCCCAATCACTCTTTTACAGTGCCTTGTGGAACCTCCCGGATGGTGTGTTTGAAAGCTTCCTTAAAGATCCATATATAAATGAAGTGCAAGGTTCACCGGCTCGTTTTTCTCCTGTAACCTCATTGGTGCCGTCAAATATAATATGGGTTTCAAGTAGTATATGAATATTTAATGGACCATCCACAGCTCTATTTCTACATCTTGCTTTGCTAATATAATTGGTCTGTAGTTAGGACCGCTAAACTATGCTCATCAGGTTTCAAACTGGCATGAGAATGCCGTAAAGCTATGCATCAGACATTTCGTGTTCCTCCAATGTCTAGCTTTTCGACAATATAGGTGGAACACCATGTTGCGAAGGATTTTGAGATATTCCATGCAACATTTAATCCTGTGCTGTACATTTGTATCCACGTCTTGTTGGAATGTACTACCATCAGCTTGATTACAGTGAAAGACGTGATGCAAATTTGTCTGTTGAGAGACGAAAAGTCGCATTGATCAGAGGTCAGGGTGATCCGTGATTTCGGTATGTGAACGATGAACATGCTCTGAAGATGGAAATGGAAAACTTTCTACGAAGCGGTTTCCTACCAAGCGAGGCTCGTCATAAAGCAATTCATTAATTTGCAACTGTAGAAAACTCACATTGTTGGCCGCTACTTCCATTTTGGAAACTACAAACAGCCGCCATATTTCACAGAGCAGGGCGAACCAATTGAATTCATTGGTGACCTCTCGATATCACTAAATTCAGATCGGCTCGTATCGGCTGTGTCGAAAAATAGGCAGACAGTACACCGATATTTCAACAACCGTCCGATTATTCTTGATCGCACCGCAATGACTCGTTGCTAACCATCGCAACAAGCTGGTGTGTCACTTCTGAAATTATATTGGACAAACTTCGACACAAGGAGCGTTTTCAGGTCAGCGTATTTCTCGGCATTCGTTGATGTAGCCGAGGTGCAGTTTTGGATTGCAATAGGCAGTGGGGTAGTGCAATAGGCAGTGGGGTAGTGCAATAGGCAGTGGGGTAGTGCAATAGGCAGTGGGGTAGCTGCCATCGGTTCTGGCGGCTACCCATTTTACCGCAATTAACTGGTGTTCTTGGAACTTGCATATCCATCACTCTATTGCTTGCGATCAGAAAGGGCTCAGCTCAGTGATGTTCCGGCACGGTTTACTTGAATGAGATGCGTAATACAATTGCTGAAGCCGTCCGAGTCAATTTCTTGCATTCCATCGACTAATAAATGGAGGTAGTAAGTTGCCTAAAGCTTACTTCTAACGTATGTGAATATGGAAGCGGCCCGAAAGGACAGGGTCGCATTTGGTTGAATATTGTAATACAGACAGTGCAGTGGTGTAGTAGACAAATATATGATAGAGATAAAGCTTTGCACAGCTCTGATGTAGCCGGGTGATCTATCATTGAAGTTGACCAGGGAGGGTTCAATAAGAAGATTATGGATTTCCTGATCTTTGTAATACAGCCGACAATCATCGTGTGTCTGGTGACAAGATAATACATCCTAAAATACTTGTGTATGGTGGGCAGCTATGCTACACATATTTCTAATTCACATATATCAATGGGCATTTAGCTGAAAATAAATGGACGTCATTGAAGAAGTCAGTCGTCTAATCTCGATTTTAAAAAAATAGTTCAGCGTATAATGAGGTTGTGCATGTCGGTGCTACCACCTGCCGGAGACGCGCAAAACCGCACCAGTCTAACGCAGCATGAAATTCATATCGTCTCACTGACTCATTGACACAAACAGCCAGGGAGCTTGGCGTTTTGTTAGCCTTTGTCGTTGAAACGGGTGTGAAGGGGTGCGGTCGGTGCGGGAGACGGCTTTGAAAAGCTTGGGGGTTGAATTCAGTGCAGCTGGAATTCAGTGAATTCAGCGTAATTCAGTGCAGCTCGACAGTAAGCTGCAGATAGTCGACGTAAATTGTAAAATAAAGCGCGCTTCGAGCCATGCCCGGAGTCGCTTCGGACGACAATTCGCGACACATAGTGGCCATGGTCCTCTCCAAACGCGAGCTGTCAACGGTCGGCGCCACATAGTGGCCATGGTCCTCTCCAAACGCGAGCTGTGAACGGTCAGCGACACATAGTGGCCATGGTCCTCTCCAAACGCGAGCTGTGAACGGTCGGCGACACATAGTGGCCATGGTCCTCTGCAAACGCGAGCTGTGAACGGTCGGCGACACATAGTGGCCATGGTCCTCTCCAAACGAGAGCTGTGGACGGTCAGCGCCACATAGTGGCCATGGTCCTCTCCAAACGCGAGCTGTGAACGGTCGGCGCCACATAGTGGCCATGGTCCTCTCCAAACGCGAGCTGTGAACGGTCGGCGACACATAGTGGCCATGGTCCTCTGCAAACGCGAGCTGTGAACGGTCGGCGCCACATAGTGGCCATGGTCCTCTCCAAACGCGAGCTGTGAACGGTCGGCGACACATGGTGGCCATGGTCCTCTGCAAACGCGAGCTGTCAACGGTCGGCGCCACATAGTGGCCATGGTCCTCTCCAAACGCGAGCTGTGAACGGTCAGCGCCACATAGTGGCCATGGTCCTCTCCAAACGCGAGCTGTGAACGGTCGGCGCCACATAGTGGCCATGGTCCTCTCCAAACGCGAGCTGTCAACGGTCGGCGCCACATAGTGGCCATGGTCCTCTGCAAACGCGAGCGAACGGTCAGCGCCACATGTGGCCATGGTCCTCTAAACGCGAGCTGTGAACGGTCGGCGACACATATGGCCATGGTCCTCTCCAAACGCGAGCTGTGAACGGTCGGCGCCACATAGTGGCCATGGTCCTCTCCAAACGCGAGCTGTGAACGGTCGGCGACACATAGTGGCCATGGTCCTCTCCAAACGCGAGCTGTGAACGGTCGGCGCCACATAGTGGCCATGGTCCTCTCCAAACGCGAGCTGTGAACGGTCGGCGACACATAGTGGCCATGGTCCTCTCCAAACGCGAGCTGGAACGGTCGGCGACACATATGGCCATGGTCCTCTGCAAACGCGAGCTGTGAACGGTCGGCGACACATAGTGGCCATGGTCCTCTCCAAACGCGAGCTGTGAACGGTCGGCGCCACATAGTGGCCATGGTCCTCTCCAAACGAGAGCTGTGGACGGTCAGCGCCACATAGTGGCCATGGTCCTCCCCAAACGCGAGCTGTGAACGGTCGGCGCCACATAGTGGCCATGGTCCTCTCCAAACGCGAGCTGTGAACGGTCAGCGACACATAGTGGCCATGGTCCTCTCCAAACGCGAGCTGTGAACGGTCAGCGCCACATAGTGGCCATGGTCCTCTCCAAACGCGAGCTGTGAACGGTCGGCGACACATAGTGGCCATGGTCCTCTCCAAACGAGAGCTGTGGACGGTCAGCGCCACATAGTGGCCATGGTCCTCTCCAAACGAGAGCTGTGGACGGTCAGCGCCACATAGTGGCCATGGTCCTCTCCAAACGCGAGCTGTGAACGGTCAGCGACACATAGTGGCCATGGTCCTCTCCAAACGCGAGCTGTGAACGGTCGGCGACACATAGTGGCCATGGTCCTCTCCAAACGAGAGCTGTGGACGGTCAGCGCCACATAGTGGCCATGGTCCTCCCCAAACGCGAGCTGTGAACGGTCGGCGCCACATAGTGGCCATGGTCCTCTCCAAACGCGAGCTGTGAACGGTCAGCGACACATAGTGGCCATGGTCCTCTCCAAACGCGAGCTGTGAACGGTCAGCGCCACATAGTGGCCATGGTCCTCTCCAAACGCGAGCTGTGAACGGTCAGCGACACATAGTGGCCATGGTCCTCTCCAAACGCGAGCTGTGAACGGTCGGCGCTTTGCGTGAAATGACTCAGTTCTCGTGGACTGCTGGAGTGTTGTCTGCGAGTCAAATCTGCGCGTGTCCAAGGTGCGTGTCTCGCAAGAAGATGACCGTGACGTTTGTGGCTCCCGAGAGAGAGAGCAGACTGCCCGCCGCCGTCAGCACTGGTGCACGTGGCACCTCCGGGATAAACGGGCCTCGTCCTCGCTGCTCCCACGTATTCCGGCTAAGCTAGAGCGGATCCAACGTGGACCTCGTCACGCACTGGTGAGACTCTCTGGGCTTCGTCACCCCCCCCCCCTGGTGGGCCTCGTCACCCTCTGGTGAGAGCACGCCGCTTCATGCAGCGAGGGTGTTCCTAGGTCGCCTGGTGCAATTCCGGGTCACAATTGTTCCGAGCTGCGGGGAGGCCACACATATTGTCTCAGATGCGGGTTCAGTGCTGGGGATGGCTAAAGTGCACGGTTTCAGTGCTGGGGATGGCTAAAGTGCACGGTTTCAGTGCTGGAGATGGCTAAAGTGCACGAGCCCAATAAGCGCCAATCGCAATATCAACGTAGGAATAGCGTGGAAATGTTGCGGTGTGATGCTGTCTAGCGGCCGACTGTAGTTGAATGCACACCACCAGCTGGGTACTGGTCGCAATGGTTATTTGGGAAGTGAAACTGACGGTCAATGTATGCTAATGTGCTTGCTGTTCTATGTCAAGTTATCTAGACACAGCAATTTACTTGGTGGTAGAACAGCATATAGGTTTTTGTCGGTGCTTCGAATGTGGATCTGTAAATAGGTGGATGCGTGTAGCATAGGATTGCATTGGGGTGATTGGAATGTAATTTTGGATTAGTCTCACGTCTGTCCCAGTTAATTTACCACATTTCCCAGCGAAAGCTGGGGTGTGGGAGGGCGTGTGTACGTTGCGACCACTCACTAGTGTTTCAAAACGAGTGCCAGCGATATAAAACTAAGGCCCGCAGGTTGCACTTGAAGAGATCCCGCGATTCATACCTGAATAATGTTATGCTTAGTTTGTCCACCGCATCATTTGAGACTCAATTGCTGCAAAAATCATCATTGAATTAAATAGCTCTCTGTGTAAAACAAACAAGGGTAGATTTTGATTGAAATGTGCAGCATATAAGTCTTCAGCATCGTGGAATATTAAAGAGGTGCGGTTTATTACATTGGAGCCCACAGGTCAAGCGTCAGATGAGGTCGAAGTGTTGACCTCGTTTTGAAACTTCCGAAATAGCGTCCGGAAGAAGGTCTCTTGTAGTAACAATATGCCAACTTAAATTTTAAGGTCCACAAATAACCCCAAAGTGACTCATAAACCGAACAAATGAATTTGACATCAAGTTAGATCACCTTGAATGATCGTAGAGGTTCATGACTTATGCAAATAGTTCAGTTCAGTTGTTCATAATCACATCAGCCCTAATAATGGGCAGTTTGGGGCCATAAGTTAGCTTAATTTCCGACAATTGGCGATGCTGATGAAAACGGCATAAGTTTTCTTGTATGATGTCATATGCCAATGACCTAACAAGACATCTTCAAACTGTTTGCACCATCAGAGCGATAAGGGATGCCCCATACAGGCGGTGTACGCTGACGTGCGATCTTTTTCATATCCGCGGACGAAAAAAAACACTTGAGAGAGTGCATCAACATCTCCCTACATGGGTGAAGACTACATTTGAGGGATGGACCGGGAGAAATTGTTCCTTGAGGTTCACCAGCTAGGAAATTGTTCCTTTGAAATATTTCGCCAGTTTCAATGCCTTGCTATTGCTCAAGTTTGGGTAAGCAGCGAAATGACCGCAAGCGCAATTGTTAGAAGCAGAGCTCAGTGGAGTGTAGATAGGATGAGCTTATTGTGAGATTTTCTCGTGAAACGGTTAATCCCGTATTTATTGTCAGTACCCAGTCACTTGTTCTCGTAAAGTTGGTGTAGTTTGAGGAGTATGTACCAATTTTGCTTTTGTCTGCACGATGCACATTGAACTGTCGTGCTTTGGCTTGAAATGAGGCATGTTAATAAGAGGTGTAATTGTCACCACCAACGGTGTGGTAATCAACAACTTTCCTCATTGCAGCCTCTTTTCTGCTCTGCGCAGTCGTGGAACTTTCCCTACGTCCGGGGGCACTTTTTTACCCCCACCCCCGAATGTCGCTGATGCTTACCATGAGACCAATTGGCGCTGACTGAAAAGAATGACACGAAAAACCAACTTTCCCGTCCCCAATGATTTTCGAAAAGTTCCACCCCGGCCCTGAGGTATAGCGGTGGCGTTGCGGAGTGGGCAGAACCCGGCAGCAGCTGAGGTATAGCGGTGGCGTTGTGGGATGGGCAGAGCCCGGCAG
Source organism: Ashinkailepas kermadecensis (assembly GCA_034440615.1). NCBI lineage: Eukaryota > Metazoa > Arthropoda > Thecostraca > Neolepadidae > Ashinkailepas > Ashinkailepas kermadecensis. Next base: position 39,274 of record JAOTOM010003006.1, on the reverse strand, counting down.
CAGCTGAGGTATAGCGGTGGCGTTGCGGGGTGGGCAGAGCCCGGCAGCAGCTGAGGTATAGCGGTGGCGTTGTGGGATGGGCAGAGCCCGGCAGCAGCTGAGGTATAGCGGTGGCGTTGCGGGGTGGGCAGAGCCCGGCAGCAGCTGAGGTATAGCGGTGGCGTTGCGGGGTGGGCAGAGCCCGGCAGCAGCTGAGGTATAGCGGTGGCGTTGCGGGGTGGGCAGAGCCCGGCAGCAGCTGAGGTATAGCGGTGGCGTTGCGGGGTGGGCAGAGCCCGGCAGCAGCTGAGGTATAGCGGTGGCGTTGCGGGGTGGGCAGAGCCCGGCAGCAGCTGAGGTATAGCGGTGGCGTTGCGGGATGGGCAGAGCCCGGCAGCAGCTGCGTAGCTTCTCTTCTCTGTTGCGCCGAGCCACGGCAGCATTATAGCGGTGGCGTTGTGGATGGGCAGAGCCTCGCCTGCCGCAGGTATAGGGTGGGGTTGTGGGGTGGGCAGAGCCGGCAGCACTGAGGTAATGGCGTCCGGCGTCACTTTTTGCTGGCGAGTGATTGTGGCGGGCGATATTGGTCCACGTGGTCGCCATGGGATGGACGGCGGCAGCAGCTGCAGCTGCTCTGTTGCGCGCCAAGTGGCGGCCATTGGCGGCCAAGCCTGGCGGCCTAATGGCGGCCGGGCGTCACTTGCTGGCGGTGATTGTGGCGGCCGATAGTGGTCCGCGTGGCGCCGATGGACGGCGGCAGCCGGCCTTTCGTGCGGTGTGTTTTGTTCTGAAGAAGCAGCGTCCCATGTCGCGCCCACCGCACATGCGAGCCGCGATCTTCTAGACAAAGGATCTCACATCGCACATTCCCGATCGCATGTAGATCGCACATTCCCGGTGCATCTCCATCGGCATGCGTGGAGTTGTAGTATTGCAGTGATTAAGCACCATCTGGAATCTGTTGACAAGATATGGATGTGGTCACATCAAATTAGGCTTGGAGGCATCCGGAAAAGCACCATCTCTAAACGTGTGCGTCGCTACGGCGTGGGGGGGGGGGGCGGATGGGCGAACCCCTCAAGCTTCGTCAAATTTAGCATTTTGTCTATGTCGTTGCATAAGAAATCAACCTATGGTCGAAGCGCCCTAAAGCCAAAATAACTAACTAAGAAATCAACCTAAAAACCCGCTCGTCTCCTCAATCCCAAATCCGTGGGGACGTCCCTGCCCCGAGAGCACATCAGAAAACCATCATCTTTCGGAGAGCTTCAGTTAACTGCATTGCTCTTCCACGGAGATGGTTCGTTGTAGGCATTAGAAGTTGACAAAAAAATAAGTGAGCATTCTGTAAAAGCTCGCGAAATGATCAAGCAACTCCAGCAATGCAAACGTTTGGCGGTAGACGACGTTCAATCTGCGCCTGCCGGGCGAAGGTGAGGGTTTTGCCGCCCCATGACAGACTTACGCGAGTTCAGGAGCCACTGTCGGTTTTACGACGGACACTGTGCTCGTGATGGTGAAACCATTCCCAAGCTATGATGCCGGCGAGATCGCGGGCGCCGGTGTGGCGGAGCGCTGCATCTGGCAGGGGTCTCACAGGAATCCCGATGCGGGCCGCCGAGCCGCCGCAGTTTACGGCGCCTCGGCATGCATAGGAGAGCAGATCGCCGCTTCGCCCGCACCGGCAAGCGCAATCGTTTGTTTGGCTTCATCGATTGCCTTTCTACAGGCCGGCGATGTCGAGATCACGGCAGATGGAAGCGGCACCTTCGGCGAGATCGGCGAGGAGGACCACGACCAGAACACCTGAGTCGCATCCGCGAGTTAATCGTGCAGGCGTCGTCATGAAACCGACTCGCTCCCCGCCGAAGTTGGTGTTGGCAGCATCTATTACCTCGTTAGATGAGCAGCGAAACTGCCTAGGATTACGAAAACGTGCGGAAATGTTGCTCTTGTAAACGGGCTTCTGCCATGCCACATCATCCGAGTGGATTGACAATATTTTCGTAAGTTATCTTTATCGCATCGTATTCGGAGGAGCTGCCTATACAGCGAGGAGCGGGCGGCAACGCTTCAGCGCAGACCCCGTCAATGTCAATTGTCAGAGTCACGCACCACGGCTTGTGCCCCGGGGAAGGGCTGCTCCAGTGGTTCCTGAAATAGCAATGGCGTGCACGAACTATGTGTGGCCTGAGCTGATCAAATTGTGTGCCATTGCATAGCTCACGTAACCACAAAGAGTTCGGGAGTGTCATTGCGGCCGATACCAATTACGTACATCACGGCATAACCAATTGTCACCGGTGAAAACAAGGAGTTCCAATGTTTCCATTGGCTTCCCGAAAACAATGATTTTGTGGCGTATTTCCAACCCTCGTACGCATTATAAATATCACACCAGTAATTGGTCTACTGACGATATCAGCTGTACAACAGCATCCCAGTTACCAATGCAAGATACCGAGGGGGATGGAATACAAATTCTGGGAGCCAAATGGAACTAGGCACATGTGTGACTATGTCGCGTTCCGTACGCCATGTAGCCCAACATTTATTTTAAGGAAATATGCATCTAACTTGGAACAACAATCACAATCAGCAGTCTTATCCACCCACAATTTGCCCAGTTCATTTCGAACAACAATGCCATTGCTTTTAATCTCCGCACGTTTTCCGTTTACGAGAGTAATTTCACAGTCATCAGTGTTATGAGCACCCGCAGTTTCAGCTTTGTAGCGAACGGATAGCTCGCCTCTCGATGAACTCAATCAGCCAGGCCAGGACAGGCGAGCGTGTTCGGCCATCACCAGAGTGGCGTGTCCGACCATCACCAGAGTGACGTGTCCGACCATCGTCAGAGTGAAGTGTGTGGCCATCGTCAGAGTGCGTGTCCGACCATCATCAGAGTGGCGTGTCCGACCATCGCCAAAGTGGCGTGTCCAGCCATAGTCGGAGTGGCGTGTCCGACCATCACCAGAGTGGCGTGTCCGACCATCATCAGAGTGGCGTGTCCGACCATTACCAGAGTGGCGTGTCCGGCCATCATCAGAGTGGCGTATCCGACCATCATCAGGATGGCGTGTCCGACTATCATCAGAGTGGCGTGTCCGATCATCACCAGAGTGACGTGTCCGGCCATCATCAGAGTGACGTGTCCAGCCATCGTCAGAGTGACGTGTCCGGCCATCACCAGAGTGGCGTGTCCGACCATCGCCAGAGTGACGTGTCCGGCCATCGTCAGAGTAGCGTGTCCGACCATCGCCAGAGTGGTGTGTCCGGCCATCATCAGAGTGACGTGTCCGACCATCGTCAGAGTGAAGTGTCCGGTCATCACCAGAGTGGCGTGTCCGGTCATCACCAGAGTGGCGTGTCCGACCATCACCAGAGTGACGTGTCCGACCATTGTCAGAGTGGCGTATCTGACCATCATCAGAATGGCGTGTCCGACCATCATCAGAGTGACGTGTCCGACCATCACCAGAGTGACGTGTCCGGCCATCATCAGAGTGACGTGTCCGGCCATCGTCAGAGTGACGTGTCCGGCCATCACCAGAGTGGCGTGTCCGACCATCGCCAGAGTGACGTGTCCGGCCTTCGTCAGAGTGGCGACCATAGTTGTGTCCGACCATCACCAGAGTGACGTGTCCGGCCATCATCAGAGTGGCGTATCCGACCATCATCAGAATGGCGTGTCCGACTATCATCAGAGTGGCGTGTCCGATCATCACCAGAGTGACGTGTCCGGCCATCATCAGAGTGACGTATCCGAGTGTCCGGCCATCGTCAGAGTGACGTGTCCGGCCATCACCAGAGTGGCGTGTCCGACCATCGCCAGAGTGACGTGTCCGGCCATCGTCAGAGTAGCGTGTCCGACCATCGCCAGAGTGGTGTGTCCGGCCATCACCAGAGTGACGTGTCCGACCATCGTCAGAGTGAAGTGTCCGGTCATCACCAGAGTGGCGTGTCCGGTCATCACCAGAGTGGCGTGTCCGACCATCACCAGAGTGACGTGTCCGACCATTGTCAGAGTGGCGTATCTGACCATCATCAGAATGGCGTGTCCGACCATCATCAGAGTGACGTGTCCGACCATCACCAGAGTGACGTGTCCGGCCATCATCAGAGTGACGTGTCCGGCCATCGTCAGAGTGACGTGTCCGGCCATCACCAGAGTGGCGTGTCCGACCATCGCCAGAGTGACGTGTCCGGCCTTCGTCAGAGTAGCGTGTCCGACCATCGCCAGAGTGGTGTGTCCGGCCATCACCAGAGTGACGTGTCCGACCATCGTCAGAGTGAAGTGTCCGGTCATCACCAGAGTGGCGTGTCCGATCATCACCAGAGTGGCGTGTCCGACCATCACCAGAGTGACGTGTCCGGCCATTGTCAGAGTGGCGTATCCGGCCATCACCAGAGTGATGTGTCCGACCATCGCCAGAGTGACGTGTCCGACCATCACCAGAGTGACGTGTCCGACCATCGCCAGAGTGGCGTGTCCGACCATCATCAGAGTGACGTGTCCGGCCATCGTCAGAGTGACGTGTCCGGCCATCGTCAGAGTAGCGTGTCCGACCATCGCCAGAGTGACGTGTCCGACCATCACCAGAGTGACGTGTCCAACCATCATCAGAGTGACGTGTCCGGCCATCGTCAGAGTGACGTGTCCGGCCATCGTCAGAGTGACGTGTCCGGCCATCACCAGAGTGGCGTGGCCGACCATCACCAGAGTGGCGTATCCGACCATCACCAGAGTGACGTGGCCGACCATCACCAGAGTGACGTGTCCGACCATCACCAGAGTGACGTGTCCGACCATCATCAGAGTGACGTGTCCGGCCATCGTCAGAGTGACGTGTCCGGCCATCGTCAAAGTGACGTGTCCGGCCATCACCAGAGTGGCGTGGCCGACCATCACCAGAGTGACGTGTCCGGCCATCATCAGAGTGGAGTGTTCTCGTGCCGGCGACAACGACCGGTGCCAGCAGCGGTGCCAGCTGTGGCGCCCTGAGATTCCAGACACCAGCACATCCTTGCTTTTTCTAGAACTCATTACATAGTTTGTCATTGTGATGAAAGAGCTCGACTTCTTTGTGTTCGTCCGACCGAATGAGAGAGTAAATAACATTCTTGTGCGACTATTGCGGCCCAGAGCAGCTGTAGAAAGGCAGCCCGGAATGTACGAAATTTGCAGTACCAGTGGCAGCACTGAACTGCACCGTGGACAGAACGTAATGAATTTCGGTGCGAATGTGATCAGCGGCTGAAGACAATTTGATCACGTGTCAGCTGTACTGCGTGAAATGAAATTGTTGAACGCGACCAATTTAGTCATATGTCATCGCATATGCGCCGTTCACCACGCTTTTCAATCCGGACAGCCCGCATGGATCGCAGACCGATTATTTAGAATCGAACGTCATTATTACACATGCAGAGCTTATGCATTTTGACTGCCAGGAATAAGAACCGAAATAGGCAGGAGACAGCTGTTTTGCATTGGCGTGCAGAAGTACAAGGAATACAGTTATGATTTTGAAGCCGGATCTGGGACTGGTTTTCGAAGAAGTGCGATGCAAGCTTTATTAACCTTGCAGTGCAGGTCTTTCCGGTCAGATCCTCACACCCGCGTCTCGGGTGAGAGGTTCTTAAGACCCAATGTAACTTCCAAACTGAGCATTGCGCGAAAACGTACGGCGTACCGTCGGAAAGCCCTCGATGAATAGGTCCAAAAACGTTGTTACTTTTTATCTTTGGATAACTTTCAAAATCAAAATGACGATTTTTGAGAAAAATATGCGTTTAAAAAACATCTATATTCGCATATTATGATGATTTACGTGTAGGCCGTGCAATGCAACTTTGACACTATTTAGGTCATGGAAACTCAAAATATACCATGGAACATAAATATGCGTAATGAGTGCATAAATAGGCTGAGCCCACCTTCCTCACTTTATCGTGGCCGGAAATCAGGCCACTTGACGGAGGTCAAGCATATTGCATAACGAAGTTCTCCTGATGCTTCTGCATACATACCAAGGTAAAACTGATGTTGAAGAACTTGCATCTTACAATAGCACAAAAATTGGTTTAAAAAACTGTCCAAAATTGGTTGTAACCTCAGGTCACTTATCTAATCTCAAACAAGGTTCAGAGCCATACGTTTTGGAGACCGTACCTAATTTCATTAATGTAGCAAGTATCAGTTCAATATATCTTCATGTTATACAGTTATCGATCCTCAAGCATTTTTCGAGGTGGTCCTCTTTGACGTAAGTAAGGCCAATGACCTTAAATGACCTGAAGTTGAAATTGTAATGTTAAACGCAAAAATTATCAAGGAAAATGTACTGAACATTTTTCGGCGCTCAGCGCCGCCATTTTCTCGCTGTCGCAGAAAAACTTTAGTGGGTGCAATATTGGGAGCGTAAAAAGACCTATCCAACGAGGTGGTGCCGGTGAAGCAAACAAACATTTGGCCAATCTATGTGAATGGTTTGCGTAATGTATGGTGAAGTGCAAGATTTACGTCCCTTTCTTGTACAAATGACTTGCGAAGGTGAAAAGACACCGATGTGGATATTGCGCCCTGAAGCGAATCTGAATCTGAATCTGAATCTAAATCTGAATATGAATATAAACAAGCGTGTTGGGTTTGCTGCACAAGAACACAGAAATTGACCAAAGAAAACAGAAAACAAACTGAGAAACGCATCGATTCCCTACTTCCCCAACATTGGAGAGCGCCTGGGACGCTGCCCGATGCCTCTGGGGTGTGGTCATCCTTCACTCGCCCCAACAAACCTTGAAGAACAAACTTTGTCGACGTCTTAAAGATCGAAGAGGTCGGGGGCAGAGCTCGGGGACCATCAGTCGCCTGACATGCAACAACGACGGGTACATTGGCGACGGTGGCCCGCCGCCGGACAAACAACTGAAGAGACACCGGAAGTCGCCCCGAGGCACAGCCACACAAATCCGTGGTCGGCGAACACGCTGTACTCGCCATGATATCCGCTGCAACGATGTGGAGATTCTGGAACGGGAACCCCAGCTTAGGAGAAAGAAGCTGCTGGAATCGTGCATGCTAGAAAGTCGCTACCGGAACTGAATCCGGATATGGAGATGCCGGAGCTCAATCGACCGTCTGGAGAGTGGCTGATATTGGCGGGCGGTAATCTGAAGGAGAGGGCATGAGAATAAGGGAAAATTGCATTGCTAAGTGCTTGCAGTCTGCTTGCTGTTGTTTTTCTACATCAGTGCGGCGATTTCGCCACTACTCGTGTCCCAAGTCTGAGATTTTACAACGTTATTAATTGTCTTCTATGTTGAGGCATGACACATATTAATGACACAATCTGACATTGGAGCCACCACGAGCCCCGAAAGGCTCATGAAAGTGTTCTATAAAAGGCCCTCCCAGATAACATAAATCAGCATTGTGTCTCTATCAAAGACATAACCATACAATAGCATAGCACATGCTGATCAATAAGCAACATGGTATTCAGAATGCTGGAGCACAAGAACCGCATTACGTAAGATGATGGCGACGCTTGAGCATCGGCGTCATCGTACTAAAACAACATTGCAAAAGATGTGACTAGTGCTTGACAAAGTAGCTAATTGTGTTGCGTAAATTTGACAGGGAACTTTAGCTGGAATGACCTGCTAATTAGGCGCAAGCTCGGGGCGCGATTTATCAGGTTCTCTCCCCCCCCCGCCCCAAGCCGGCTTCTGCGCTAGTTTGCTCCATCGCCGCGATCGGGAAGGTTTGGTGGCGAAGGTCTGAACTGTGGTGAGGAGATGTGGCGATGTCACCAAGCCGCGATCGGGGAGGTTTGGTGGCGAAGGTCTGAGCTGTGGTGAGGAGATGTGGCGATGTCCCCAAGCCGCCTGAGCTTTTTCTCGATTACTAGCTTCAGTTGGTTCCACAAGTTTCTGAAGTTGTGGGACCATTTATAAATGAAACATTCCTTTTAAATCACCCTTGGACCGTGGTCTATTGAATTATGATGCGTTTTTAATGGGAAGACATTTTAGAATACCAACTTGCAATTTGTTTATAATGCAGGTCAACCTAATCATGATACCACATATAAAAACCTGGATACGAGGATTTCTGCTGCCATTTTACGTTGCTACATTTACGCTGCTACCATTTTACGTTGCACAAAGTCGCATTTCCCGGCTGTATTCTGCACGGTGTAACATGTCATCTGGACGTAGCACATCCCGGATATACTATTTGCGATATGCGTGAGTGAGTCCAAAAACCATAAAGTTTATCCATGAAGTGTATCGACCTTCTGGAGTCGGCTCAGGACGATGCCAAAGACTGGCAGTACACATGTTTGTGCTGTGAGCCCAGTGTGGGTCGGCTGAGCGCCCCCTTCGCCCGACCGTGTCGGCTCTACTGCCTGCGGCTGAGGTGACCTGGGTCGGCTGGAGACGGCCGGGAACAGTGGCTTGGCCCGGCCGCTCGTGTGTGCGGACGTGACGTGTCCGACCATCACCAGAGTGTCGTGTCCGGTTATTGTCAGAGTGACGTGGGTGGGAGTCCAGCATGGCGGCAGCGGTGGTTGACGTTGCGTGACGTGACGGCTCGGTATTCTGAGCGATGACTGACGGCTCAGCTCTGCGGGTATCCGGGAGCGATTTTCCGGTGCATGATTGGCTGTCGGAGCCGGCTAATTTTATCAGACAGCGCCGTCGCTGGGCAGAGCTGGGGGCGTTAAAGATGCACAGCTGCGCAGCGTCGTTGCGGCTACGTGTCGCGGCACGCTCTGGGCGTCATTAACGGCGCAGAGCACTCATGTGGCTCCTTGACTTACGCCATTATTAAGTCTGAGCTAGCGTTCCACTTCCGTGGTAGTTCTGGTGCAACTCGTTAGTGCAGCTCTAGTTCTGGTCTCACTCGTCGAAACTTCCGCTACGACTGCTGAGTGTGCGCTGGTGCGACAGAGCAGGCGACGCAGACACTTGTCTCACTTGTCAAAACCTCCGCTGTGGCTGCTGAGTGTGCTCGTCAAGTGAAGCAGCTCGTGCTCAAAGGCTGCTCAGGGTTCACCGATCACAACGCTGACACTTGCTAACGGGGCTCTCGGCGGAAGAAGAGTTTCTTTTGTTTCGGCTAAAAGCCACGGCATTTCAAGGCTATGTGGCGGAGCTTGTTCGAGAGGAAGGCGTGCAGTCGACGTGTGCGGACAATGCGGCTGCCTCGCGTCGCGTCCGATGGAGCAGCCTTGAAACTCCGACACAAGACTGCAGTACTGATTCACGTACCCCTGGCGGACGTTGGAGCCCGTCTGGCAGTTCCGGCTCGCCGGGCCGCGCTGGCTCTGCTCATCGCCGGCGGATGGACCGCTCTCGCACGCGGACGTCGGGCGATGGCTGCCGGCAGTGGAGCGTGGCCGGCGCGCCGCCGGCCGAGTGGGATGTACCCAGAACAACACCACCGGCGAGGGACGCGGCCGGTGCGGAGGCCAGACGCGGCAGCCGCTCGTGGGACACGGCCGGTGCGGAGGCCAGACGCGGCAGCCGCTCGTGGGACGCGGCCGATGCCGGATCGAGACACCGCGGCCGCTCCGCCCGCCACCGGATCGGCATCGTCGCCGAGACTCGCCGGCGGGCGGCGGCAGGCGGCGCAAGTCTGGTCAGGGGCTGAGGGCGGCCGTCGCCGGCCGACACCCGGCGGCGGCGAGCGGAGTGACCCAGCTGGTGACCCACCGGATCGGCATCGTCGCCGAGACTCGCCGGCGGGCGGCGGCAGGCGGCGCAAGTCTGGTCAGGGGCTGAGGGCGGCCGTCGCCGGCCGACACCCGGCGGCGGCGAGCGGAGTGACCCAGCTGGTGACCCACCGCGCAGCTACAGACCGGGTAACCTGCCGGTCGGACGGCCAGCGGCAGAACCGCATTTTGGAACGGACTCGTCATCGGGGCGACGACGAGGTGCAGGCCGATGTTGGTCTTGCTCGGGCTTCGGTCAGATAAGACGGCAGTGCCCGAAGGAGTGGGCGGACGAGTTCACACGGTAGGATTGATACGGCTACCGGTTACCAGAGCCGGTTTAAGTGGGATTTGTCTGTCTGGTGAGCGATTGCTTGCTCGATTTAGGCCGCCAGAAAAGCTTAGTCAACATCAGTGTTGCAAATAATTGCTCCTCAGACAAAGATCGGAAAGCGTGTCCCTTGACATCGGTGTCTGGGCACCATTTCAGAGCTTGTGGTAAGTGTAACCTGTCCGTAAAATTTGTCACCGCTGAAGAGAGTGAGGAAGCACATTTTGAGCCTAATGTGGTAGATGGCCTCATCCACGACTGTATTTTAGGTTGAGCTTTCTTACAAGCTCATCGGACAGCGCTAGATTGTTCCGATGTCATGGGGCAGGTCTGAGGCTGCGAAAGCCTGTGCGGATTCCGTCGGGTCGGTGTCGTGCCTTTGTGTAAAAACTAACCGTGATTTGCCAACTGATCTGACGATCGACAGTCGACCATATTTTTTCGGGAGTCAGTCAGCTACATTTGTCTGGGAGTCATTCGACCACATCTGTCTGGGAGTCGGTCGATCACATTTGTCTGGCAGTCAGTCGACCAAATCTGTCTGGGAGTCAGTCGACCACATCCGCCTGGGTGGGAGTCAGTCGATCACATCTGTCTGGGAGTCAGTCGACCACATCTGTCTGGGAGTCAGTTGACCACATCTGTCTGGGAGAGAGTCGACCACATCTGTCTGGGAGTCAGTCAACCACATTTGTCTGGGAGAGAGTCAACCACATCTGTCTGGGAGTCAGTCGACCACATCTGTCTGGGAGTCGGTCGACTACATCTGTCTGGGAGACAGTCGACCACATCTGTCTGGGAGAGAGTCGACCACATCTGTCTGGAAGTCAGTCGATCACATATGTCTGGGAGTCAGTCGACGACATCGGTCTGGGAGTCTGTCGACCACATCTGTCTGGGAGTCGGTCGACCACATCTATCTGGGAGTCGGTTGACCACATCTGTCTGGGAGTCGGTCGACCACATCTGTCCGGGAGTCAGTCGATTTATTGCTACAGATCATGCTCAGCAAGGTGTTCAGCTTCCATGGCACATGGCCGATCGATGCGCATGCACATACATGCTCCCATGCTGCCGCTCGGAGAGAAGACGTCCGACGTGGCAGCATGAAGATCAGCTTTCTCAGAATCAGAAGATCAGATCTTTAGATCTTCAGATCAGAAGATTCTCTTTCTAAACCCGTGCTTAGCAAGTGTCGCAGGCACAGCAAGTGCTTAGCAAGTGACGCAGACCGGTAGCTTTGTGACGAGGTTTTTGCACGTTTCCATGCGAGAAAGAAAACTGTCACCACGTTAGTACGTTTCCCAACTGGGGGAAAACGTCTTGCTCGCGTGGCATTTTGCCGAGCTTTTCAGTTGGATAAGTGGTCTCCTCTGCACATTGCCTCACAATACGGGAGTATTGGGAGGATGTGAGGATGTGAGGATGTGAGAACAGGCCGTCTGAGCCGCACGCCTTGTGTCGCTCCACACCGAGCAAGATCTGCCTGCGTGTACCGGCTGACACAGTTAACTTCTTCAAAATAGCTAACGGGTGGTCACAGGAGGTGGCAACTGAGAAACGGAGGAGCCAGTAACGGAGGAGCCAGTAACGGAGGAGCCAGTAACGGAGGAGCCAGTAACGGAGGAGCCAGTAACGGAGGAGCCAGTAACGGAGGAGCCAGTAACGGAGGAGCCAGTAACGCTTGAGCAAAGGCACGGCTACCGAAGTCGACTTTTTGCAATCGGATGCTACTCTGCGATGGCCGTACAGGAAGCAAGAGATTGCTGCGTTTTCTTTCATATACTTGTAAAAACGACCAGAAGCGTTTCGGGTTAGTTTTAATGTCAACATAAGACCCTTTGCATCCTCATAATACTTTGGGCTGAACATCTTTTTGAAAATCGTCACAATTGACCAAAAAAATGCTGCTATAGAGCACACCAAATTTGTATCACAATAGCAAGTAAGGCTGTAGCCTTACTTGATGTTGTGAGAAAACAAACATACACGCTTTGCAAACTTGTCCCATGTTGTTTCCGCATGAAATGTATGCAAATCTGATAAATGAAATTGTTTAATATTCACATTGTCAATTTAGGCGCCGTTAGAAAATTATTCTGTTGACGTTATTGCAACCACTAACTATTCATGAGTGCAAGCGATTGAAGCGCATACGTACCATGTTGCCAGCGTGCTACGACGTAAAATTCACGCACGCAACACACTGCATTCGTATGCAAAACAGATAGTGCACGGCCGCCCTCAGTTTAATCTAGTCCATCAGCCAAGACCATCGCATTAATTGCATCAGGAGTCCATTAATTTATTGCATCTGACAGAGGAAGTGGCTCTCATTAGCCTCACATAAAAATCCAGCCGTTATCTGACATCGCCTCTTCGTCTCCTCCGGTCGATATCAGCTCTGTCGAGCGGCTCGCAATATATCTCGTCCATCTCGGCGCAACGCAGCCGGAGAGCTGGAGAGTGTCTCGACGAGATCAAATACGCCCGGCAACTCCCCGCTGACGTCACCGTGTAGGAGCAGAGCCAGTGACGTCATCGTGTAGGAGCAGAACCACTGACGTCATCGTGTAGGAGCAGAACCACTGACGTCATCGTGTAGGAGCCGAACCACTGACGTCATCGTGTACGAGCAGAACCACTGACGCCATCGTGTAGGAGCAGAACCACTGACGTGAAGGAAGAACAAGTCATCGTGAGGAGCCGAACCACTGACGTCACGTGAGGACAGAACCACGACGTCACCGTTACGACGAACCACGACGCCATCGTGTAAGACCACACGTCATCGTAGGAGCCGAACCACACGTCATCGTAGGACAAACCACGACGTCACCGTGTACGAGCAGAACCACTGACGTCATCGTGTAGGAGCAGAACCACTGACGTCATTGTAGGATCCGAACCACTGACGTTATCGGTAGAACGACGTCACCGTGTACGAGCAGAACCACTGACGCCATCGTGTAGGAGCAGAACCACTGACGTCATCGTGTAGGAGCAGAACCACTGACGTCATCGTGTAGGAGCAGAACCACTGACGCTATCGTGTAGGAGCAGAACCAGTGACGCCATCGTGTAGGTGCAGAACCAGTCACGTCATCGTGTAGGAGCAGAACCACTGACGTCATCGTGTAGGAGCAGAACCACTGACGTCATCGTGTAGGAGCAGAACCACAGAAGAGCGTGTGGCAGGGGATGGTCGGCTCCTGGATCGGTGCCGAGCTTGTCAGAGTTGATCTGCAACCAACCGAGACTCGATGCGGGGCGGGTGTCCAGTTCGCCGGTTGCGTCGTGTTCAAAGACTGCTGCTGGCAGCGTTGACGTTTCAGCCGGCTAAAAAAGCCGCCACTTGCCGATTTGAAGCAGCTGAAACCGGCTTGGACCGGCACAGGATATGTTATCGCAAAAGACAATAATATTGAGTATGACATGCCTTGCATATTATAAGGATATGATAAATTGATTACAGCATGGAAACTAGGGTGGCTGAGAATGGAAAAATTAACATTCTGTTAGGAAGTGTAAAATTGAACTGTCACCCACACGACGTGGAATATGAGTAAAACTTATGATGTGAACATACCAGTGCACAATTATTCGCATATAGCGTTTCTTTTCGTCTCCTTATATCCGTGTGTGTCAGGACTGTCGGACTGTCTGTCAAGCAGACTTGTGCTCGACTCAGATTGTTTGAGTCGACTCGCATTTGACTCATAGATCTTGAGATCCGATTCAACTCATGATTCAGAGCAGGTCAAAATTATTTGATTCGACTCAATTCAGACTCAGAGCTCACAAAGCATGAAGCACAAAGCACAAAGCACTCACGACCCAAACATAAATTTGAATAGATTCAAATCCGACTCAATGGTATCAGACTCATAAGCCATATCATTCAGTGTACACTGCCCACACATTATTTATATATATATATATAAGACATAAACATAAAGACATAAAAGATCAGTGCAACTATGAGCCACAAGGGCCCTTCTTGGTTGCACTTTGGACACTGAACCAGTTGCCCACCAAATCTGTCGATCAACCCTCCCTGGAATACAAAAAAACAAGCCCCCTATTCTTATAATGATTGTCTATGCCGTTTTTAAAGATGTTCAGTGTGTTGCTACTGACAATGGTTCCTGGCAGCTATATATATATAATGTGAGGTGAAAACAAAGTTATAGCAAAAATAATTGATTCGACAGACCGTTTGATGTCAACGCATCTTCATCCGTGTCTAATTAAAGAAGGGAATTAGTATTCATTTAGACACCAACGAAGATGCTCTAACATCGAAACATCTGTTGAATATATTATTTTTGCTATAACTTTGTTTTCACCTCACATTATTTATATCATTCGTCATGCACCGTAATGGTTGGCATATAGGATATATACAGATAAATGCATGTGCATGTGCATAAAGTACTTGACTAAAAAAACATTAACAAGATGAATGGTTGTCAATGCATATGCAAAGCAATGAGTGCATAATACTTCAATCCACATCAGCATGATGCACAACCTGAATCATATATACCTGACACACATCACCTAACTTCAACATAGCACCCAGGTCCGGCACTGCAATAGGTTTCCGCACATAATACAATTGCGTTGGTTTGTTGCCCCCACGATGTTGGTTTGGTAACGGACTTGAAGGTTTCCCTTCACCATTGGTTTACATGCAATTTTACCAACTTTCTCTATGCTATCTTGCATATTGTATGGCAATATAGGGTACTTTGACGTATTCTAATTGAAAGACCTATTGTTTAGCTTCAGCAAAGGGTATCCTAAATGACCCAGTAATAATCGTCCTGCCTAACAATGTGCCATTTCCGGCAGGCTCACCATCAAGCGCCTCCAAAATAAAGGGATTGTTCCCGATATTGGTAGGCTCCCTCTACTGTCCATTTTACGTGTTCAAGTTGTCACCCTGGTTCAAGAGCGGAAGAAAGGACAGTCAGGGGGGGCTAAGTGTGCCATAGCTTCTTCTCCCCAGTGGCAGGAGAGTTTCAGTCGAGTGGCAAGTTTCAGGAGGGCATTCCTAGATCACAATGGTGTTGTACATAAATGTTCAATTATGCATGTATCATCAATAATCCATGCAAGATTCATGAATGAAGAATGCATCATGCCCTGGGCCTAGCTGGCCTAGGAAAAAAAAACTGTTTTCAACAACTGCTGTATGTCAATGTAGGTAGGTAGGTACATGTTTGGAAAAATAGGCTGATCCTAGATTTCTGGGATCCCGAACATTATCCTCTCCAGAAAATTATTTCTTGTTTTCTCATCTGAAGGCTGAATTTCCTAAGTTATTAACTTTTGACAACGAACTGCTGAGATCAAGTAAAAGTGCTCAAAATTCACTGAAATAGGTGCAAATTGAGTTACGATGCATAAGGTTTGAAGAAAAATATCCTCCATACTCCAAAATATTTATCTCCACATGCCGGATTACAATGCACAAATCCAACCTTGTCTATGCATGAGAACAAAATGTGTCGGAACACATGCTCACTGGAAAGAATGGGACACAATTATAACTCACCTGGTGAGTGGAAGACAAATATATTTGCTTGGAAGCAAATTAAAATGGCCATTGCGTATGATTTGAGAAAAGTCTTCTGCAACCAAATCGATATCATATTTTTTTTTAAACTTCGAATGACGTCATGCGGGCTTGAAGGAAAACTTCGATCTACCTTCTAGTAAAGGTACCTTGGGTTTGTTATTTGTCACACGCACGGGTTTGTTATTTGTCACACAAACCAACGCAATTTTATTCAGTGTGCCTGTTGCAGTGCAGGGCCGTTTCGGTTCCATATTCTTTTTCACAATCACATCCCATTTCTGTGTTGTGTTCCTGGCACTGGGATTGACTCATGCATGATACTGATTGTGAATACCAAGCTTAACATTAATACTTATTTGTAGTTGTTGTTATCCGTTTTTGGTAAATAACTTAAGTACCCCTCATTCTTTACTCACTGGCAGCTGATAAGTTGACAATTGTAATGCTAAGCATGAATAATTACACTGTGTTTTTACTCCCTACTTTGTGTCGTGGCATACTATTCACAAAGATACATGCTTTATATCATTTGTTCATAACTTGCATTTGAGTCATAAGACTCAAATGACTCATTGTGATTCAAATGATTGACTCGTGATTCAACTCATTTAAAAAAAAGAAAGATGTGATTCAACTCGCGACTCAAGATACGCTTTGGGGAAAAGAATTGATTCAACTCGCGACTCATCCAAAAACGATTGACTCATGAGTCGATTCTCGATTCAACTCGAGTCGAGCACAAGTCTGCTGTCAAGTGTCTATTAGTATGCTCTGGTTTCTAAAAAAAAAAGAGCTTCAGGGTTTCGAATGCCTATTCATTTTATTGACATATGTGAGTTCTTGAAAATAATTAATTCCCATATAACCAAAAGTGCTTCCTAAGTCGCCTGCTGAATGACAGTGGAGGAAGACCATGCAGATCATGCATGGGAAGATGTGAATGTATGCAACTACATCTGTGACTGAGAGTTATTGATTTGGAGATTAACTGAGTTATTTCACCTATTTCATGCTGTTAGTGTGACCTGGTTTGCATGCAATGTTCATGGAAATTAGTGTGACCTGGTTACCTCACATCAATGATTTACGCTTGCTAACATGTTGACACGTGTTTCTTCCAAATTGGCCATTCCCAAATCGGAATTGTTCAGAAAGTCAAAGAGCACCACTTTGCATCCTGCTATTATGTTACGTTAATTGTTGGATAACGCAGCTTGTTGATAAGGAGCCGAGACGACTTTCCCTTCATGAACTGGGGCCACTACTCTGATGTTTACTGGGGCCAACTGGGGCCACTACTCTGATTTTTACTGGGGCCAACTGGGGCTACTACTCTGATGTTTACTGGGGCCAACTGGGGCCACTACTCTGATTTTTCCTCTTCGCGAGCTAATCCACGGCAACAGTGAGTCAAACTGACTCGCTGTTCTGCTCTTGTTCCAGACGGACGTGCTTACTCAGCTGATCTGGGTACTGAGGGAGGACCGGTCCCCACTACCGAGTGGCGAAAATATGACGAGTGGGCCTCTATATAGTTCGTAAGGTGAATAATTGTTAGCAGAAGATTCGTCATTCAATTGCTAGTTATGAGCAGAATTGTCAGTAGAAGTAATTGTTAGTAGAAGAGTCTGTTGTGTGCTTGTTCCTTAAGCTGGATGTTTTCATTTTTGTGTTCGATACTGGTGTCCCCTGTTCTTAGTGTAATTATGCTAGTGTTTTTAGTGTTCCACTCCTTTTAAAGCCGTTTGGAAAGCTGTTTGAGTGGTATTCAAGGTACTGGCGGCATCACAATTCTTCTGAAGCTTTGTTGCTTGTAGTTATCTAGGCTTTTCCAAATTGATGTTAAGTTATCTTGACCTCCTTCATATCTTTTAGTACTCTCTTTGGAATAAAGGCATTTCCGACTGAGAAACAAATTGAATCAGTAATGGAGGTACGCCATATTTGCCAAAGGTGCTCGGGATCTCCTTACAGGTCTAAGTAGAAATGAACAATAAAAAAATGCTAAAAACAATAATGCAAAAACACAAAATTATAAAAATGGAGGTGGTTCCAGCTGTGGACAGTATCAGCGTGGGGAAGTCATTATTGATTTCGGCATAATCAGGTGGAGGTGCTGACAAGGTAGATGGAGCACCTTAAGGGATGGGTAGTGGAATCCATTGTAGGTAGCCCAGCGGGTCAGGCGAGGAATGCCAGGAGTGGTGGCGGAGGAGGCGGCAGTAGCGGGGCTGAGGAGAGTAGCGGAGATTGTGGGGTGACGAGACGTAGGAGTGTGTTGATTCTGATGAGGGGAGGCTCACCGTGAAGCTGCACACTAGGCGTGAGGCTTTGGGTGACCAGGAGAATAATGCCAGTAGGGATGGGTGTGCGTGAGGAGGAGGTTAGCGCTAACGAGGTGGACGTTTTAGGGATAGTGGATTCCAGGGCCAGGTGCACAGATCTTGCATTTTGTGGTAAGAACCCGACCTTCTGCGAAGCTTAACTCCTGTCCAAACGTTGGTTGCAAGTAGCGGACTGAAAATTATGGGTTATATTTAGCAGGATGGAATAATGTTTAATACATCCCTGGTGTCGCCGGTAGGCATGAGCAGCGGAATATTTCACATAGCAGTAATTTTCACACCGATGAGGATTCAGAAGGGTTTCTGTCCGGATTGAGCCACACCCGAATCGGCGCCGCCTAGAATTTCTTGAAGAGCTCTCGCCGAAATGGCGTCTCCACTGGACGGCAAGCCCAGCGCAGGGCGAGACGTGGCGGAGGATGTGACGGACCGCCCGCCCGTTGCACCACACCGGGAGTTCACCTCACCGCAGAGCCGATGACTAGCGAATGGAACAAGCACCTCGTCGGCGGCGTAGCCGGCCGATGCGCCTGTTGCGAGTGTGAGAGGTGCTTGGCTCGAGTCTGACCGCCGGGCAGACTTCTCGTCGGCCGGCTGCTGTCCAGGAGGTGGCAGTAGCTGGGCAGACTTCGCCGTGTCCCGTGTCACGGGATTGATGCCGACCGTGCAGCGCTCGTAGTATCCGGTTCACGGACATGATCTGCCTTCAAACAGATCCCTCGGTTTGGTGGCACGCCCCGAGGGCACGGCCTCGCTTCGTGCTACCGGAGCAGGCCTCGGTTCACCGGGCCAACAAATCGGGACAGCGCCGCGGTGTTCAACGTGCTACGGCGGGAATCTGAAAGCAAGCGCGTGAACAAGACTTCCACGCTAGCGTGCCGAAATACGATGGAAGTTCTGCCGTGTATGACATAATGTGCATGTATGCTGTACAAAATCCCCGAGTCCGAGGACCACAAATATATATTGTTTTAAAGAAATGGAAGAAGAGCTCTCTCGTAGACTACGCCATGAGTCCTCGTCTCGCCAGTTTTCACATCTCGCCAGTTTCCACATCTCGCTAGTACCCACGTCTCGCCAGTTTCCACATCTCGCCAGTACCAACGTATCGCCAGTTCCCACGTCTCGCCAGTTCCTACACGAGTACGAAGCTCATTGGCCGATGATGGCTTGATTGCACGCGTGCTGTTGTAGTGAGATAATCCCGGCACGCGTGCCACTGATTTGAAAGAGACACCGATACGCCTGGTGAAAACGCTTGGTTGGAAGTGGTCGCCTGGCCCAGTACGCAACTCTTTAGACAACCCGGTGACTCCGGACTCCTCCGGGGGTCCCATATTGGTGTCGGGCTTGATGCGGACGCCCGACCGACACGGGCTTGCACAGAGCAGGGCTGCCACCCCACCCGCTCCCCGCCCTCGGATTCACGCCTCCGAGTCGCCGGATTACTGGGGTGCACCACCGCTTCCTGCAAAGCAGTAGCGCACTTCCATATATGAATATATATATATAAGAAATAACGCACTTACATCTGCCGTAGTGCGCTAGGGTGCAGCTTCTCTATAGGAATACTGCGTCGCTCTCCTGCCACATCTGCCCGTCCGTCCTTGTTATGCTCACGTGGCTCAAAATCCAGCTGACGATGTGCCTGCCTAATCCCGATTCGGCGCGCTACTTCAGAACAAATATCCTTTATGCAAGAGTGCGTTGGATAAAAGCCTTTCAGTGGGAAAAGGTTGCTGAGGGAGGTGGAAATAATCGAATGAGCTTCCTCGTCTCGAATCTCAGCACCGCTTGCGTTGCATAATTGCCACCGGCTGCGATGTGTGCGCCGGCGAAGTCTGCAGGTCGTACGCCGCTGGCGACGGAACGGCGTGTCCACGACGGCGACGCAAACGGGGGTACATCCGCCTCGGCATCCGTACTCGATCTATCGGTCGATACTTTGGTGTGGCCGACAGACGGTGGCTGCGCGATCGGCGGTCCGTCGCCGAAGCTGGTCACCTGGCGATGATATCCTCCTTGCGTAGACCGCCGGCTGAAGCGGACGCTGAATGCGATGAAGGGGACGCCTCGTCGCTCTGCCGACACCCATGGCCGGGCGGCACTAAGTCAGACCATCGGCATGTCCGGGAGCAACGTCCGTGACAAGGACTTCCCCCAGCCGACCGAGCTCAAACACAAAACATCGTTGTTCTCAATCAACGTACTGTTCATACATATATGTTTGAATAACACTGCATAGGTCTGACCCACGACAAATTTGATAGCTGTTCAAAGTCTGGTTTAACATGCCACATTTTCAGGCGCATGTGTTTTTTGTTTGTTTCTCCTTGCTGAGCTTGGGCATGGCGCGCTCAAAATCGGGCGTCTGACTCAAACAGTAAACCGGATCGATCCGAAAACGACCGGGTTAAAACGACCTGCCTGCATGAGCAGCACGATTTCCGAATACGATAGGATTATGAAAACTTACGAAAATATTGTTCAGCTTTTCTGATGTTTCGGTATGTCAGAATCCCGTTTACAAGTGCAATATTTCGAGTTTTTCCTACTCGCATCATATTCGAAGGCTTCGCTTCTCGCACAAACGTGCGAACCGACCGCGGAGTATCTAGTGTTAACTAGTCGCAGAAGAACAACACCAGATCACCAGCACCAGCACCAGATCACCAGCACCAGATCACCAGCACCAGATCACCAGCACCAGATCACCAGCACCAGATCACCAGCACCAGATCACCAGCACCAGATCACCAGCACCAGATCACCAGCACCAGATCACCAGCACCAGATCACCAGCACCAGATCACCAGATCACCAGCACCAGATCACCAGCACCAGATCACCAGCACCAGATCACCAGCACCAGATCACCGGCACCAGATCACCAGCACCAGATCACCAGCGCCAGATCACCAGCGCCAGATCACCAGCGCCAGATCACCAGCGCCAGATCACCAGCACCAGATCACCAGCACCAGATCACCAGCACCAACACCAGCACAGTCACCAGCACCAGATCACCAGCACCAGAT
The DNA here is from genome assembly GCA_034440615.1 of Ashinkailepas kermadecensis. NCBI lineage: Eukaryota > Metazoa > Arthropoda > Thecostraca > Neolepadidae > Ashinkailepas > Ashinkailepas kermadecensis. The sequence goes on along the minus strand of JAOTOM010003006.1, from coordinate 18,269 downwards.
CACCAGCACCAGATCACCAGCACCAGATCACCAGCATCAGCACTACGTCGGCCGGGCGGCCGAGCTGACGACGGCGCAGTCAGACGACGACGCCGACGATGGATGGGATAATGATGGTGATGGGGGTAGTACAATGACATGGCTACACACAGTGCGACGGAGGAAGAAACGTCCCCGATGGATCCACCCAAGCACTGATGCACGGTTCTGGATGGTGGACCAATACCAGTGTTTCTGCTTTGGCATTCCCGGCTGCCCAGCATGGCGAAAAGGTGACATTCCAGAGTGATTGGCCAACGCATGCCCATGCACACCCCCACCCCCACCCCCACCCCCCACCCCACCCCATCCCACCGGCTTCACATGTTCTCTGGTTATGTCCCGACAGTCTTTGTCTCCGCACAACATAGACAATTTGGAACCTTAGTTCCAGCTTTGCGGAGTACTGAATTGTTCCCCAACTGCATCCTGTGTCATTGTTCCTGCCACAGTAGAGCATTAACAAAACGTACCCAAGTACAACATTTAAGTACACGCAAAGCAATGCCACAACCGTGCTCCCCACATCAACACAGGTGCCCGCACACTCAGCCGTCTACTGCAAATCACAACTTCCGTCAAACCGCTGTCTCCCGCTCATAAAAAAATAGCACGCCATTGACGGCAGACTGGTGACATCTAACCGTAATTGTCCTCCCTAGGGGTGTTTAAAAGGATGACATCTTTTGGCAATCGGAACTGGAGAGCACCCTGAGGCCACATTTTTAAACTAAATGTGTAGCTTTGTAATATTGCCACTACATGTTACATACTTAGTGATCATGCTTATAGTGTCATGCTTGTGGTGGTTGCTTAGTGATCGTGCTTATGTTCACGGATACGTAATGGCGTTTGTCATATTCGTCCCAGTGAAGAAAGTTTACGAGAGCTGCTGCAGAGCTGTGATCGTCGTGGGTCGTGCCTAAGCATCAGCGGGACTTCAGTGCCCTTGGGGATACGTGTGAATCCCAAACTGGAATTTGTACATCGTCGGCTTTCATGCCCGATCCAAACTTTTCTCCATAAATTGAAACAGCATCAACGGCAACGGCACTCGAACGAACTATCGAACACCAAACAACAATGCAAGTTCTAAAGCACTGCAATTTTGCTCCGAATTTTCGTCCTGCCGATCCAAAAAACTTTTAGCTCTTCTCCTGAACAGTATGCTGTTTCAGGAATTGTGCTTGATAACGCTGCTGTGCGGGAACAGAAGTTCAAAGAGGCTATTGGCAATCCCCAGCTAAGCCAAACCTATGAATGCATTAAGAACGCATTGAAAGAACTGGCCCATGAGATATGCTAAACTCTGTAATTATTTGATAAGATCAATCGAACATGGGAGAAGTTCGAGCGCCTCCAACCAGATGGACGTTGCACCATTGTTGGTGTATATCTCCCATCAGCGGCAAGGGCATCACTCAAGGGTAAGGACAGCATTCAATGGCAAGGGTAAGGGTACGAGTATGAGTCAAGTGCAAGGGCACCATTCAAGGATAAGAGTAAGGTTATCAGTCAAGGATAAACTTACCAGTCAAGGGTAAAGGTAAGGGTACCATTCAAGGGTAAGGGTAAGCTTATCAGTCAAGGGTATGTTTACCAATCAAGGGTAGGGGTAAGATAAGGGTAGCAAGCACTGATGCTGGTCGGAATCAGCATGATCGTCTTGCCATTCCACACCAAGCCTTGGCTCGCGACTATGCAAGTTTTTTTTTATATTTAAAGCTAGCGTTAGTTTAGATAGGAGCCCGTTAGATCGTGTCCAGTTGATGCCACTCATAAGCTCTGACTTGAGGTTGAATATATTATGTGTGGACTTGATTGGCATACATACTTCGTACTTACATGCTCATCGATTGGAGTTGTGCCTTCCTTGTTGTCAATGAGTGTGGTACGCATGACTTACGAGCGAGGGTGTAGCCCGATCGAGTCTACTCCCATCAGCCGATCGGCCACGTCCCTACCGACATACTTTTGAAACCTTAACTGTTATTTTGTATTGTTAGAATGCTTCGATTTCCAACTCTTTCCTTCGGGAATGCAGCTGCACTTTTCCCAATGTTTTTGCCAACACTCATCCAAAACGCCCCCTGGTGTACTCACAACCTCTGCTCAAAGAAACAAGAACCGGTGATCACGTGGTTATGTCGTCATGTCGCGTGACCTGCGTGGCCAATGTCAGTACGATGGAAGGCGCCGCCCCGAGCGGCTATGTACGGTATGCACTGGGCGGGAACGCTGATCTTCGTCAAGGTCAGCATTCCCACTGCGTGCACGCAGCCTGCACTATGTACGGTATGCATTGGGCGGGAACGCTGATCTTCGTGAAGGTCAGCATTCCCGCTCTGTGCACGCAGCCTGCACTATGTACGGTATGCACTGGGCGGGAACGCTGATCTTCGTGAAGGTCAGCATTCCCGCTGCGTGCACGCAGCCTGCACTATGCTGATTCGACAATTCCACATGGCACATTTACGTTTAAAATGCATGCACTTCATTCGGCAAGTACAGTGACCCCATTTGGACAGAAGAGCAGTCAGCTGACTAGAGCGGGCTGATTATCGATGCACAAATGACGAAATTAGCGGCACTGTATCCGCGGTCGGGCTCCTTTGCCCAATACGGCTCACGGATCGCAAATTTGATTACACGGTGTCGGATCGTCGAACTAGATTTTACTTCTTTCCGCAGTTCCTGCAGTTGCGCGAACATTGGAGGCACTCGGGTATGCGTCTAGGTGTGCTGCCGGCCGCGGCCGTCTAGGTGTGCTGTCAGCACGTCTAGGTGTGCTGCCGGCCGCGGCCGTCTAGGTGTGCTGTCAGCACGTCTAGGTGTGCTGCCGGCCGCGGCCGTCTAGGTGTGCTGTCAGCACGTCTAGGTGTGCTGTCAGCACGTCTAGGTGTGCTGCCGGCCGCGGCCGTCTAGGTGTGCTGTCAGCACGTCTAGGTGTGCTGCCGGCCGCGGCCGTCTAGGTGTGCTGCCGGCCGCGGCCGTCTAGGGTGTGCTGTCAGCACGTCTAGGTGTGCTGCCGGCCGCGGCCGTCTAGGTGTGCTGCCGGCCGCGGCCGTCTAGGGTGTGCTGTCAGCACGTCTAGGTGTGCTGCCGGCCGCGGCCGTCTAGGTGTGCTGCCGGCCGCGGCCGTCTAGGTGTGCTGTCAGCACGTCTAGGTGTGCTGCCGGCCGCGGCCGTCTAGGTGTGCTGCCGGCCGCGGCCGTCTAGGTGTGCTGTCAGCACGTCTAGGTGTGCTGCCGGCCGCGGCCGTCTAGGTGTGCTGCCGGCCGCGGCCGGTCCGCAGGTTTCCTGTCGCGGCGTGGTGGCCGATCGGGGTCTGGGATCTGTCTGTTCCGCCTGAAGCGTGGGAGCTCGCCATCTTGTCGTCGCTCGACCAGTGCCCGCATATGGCGCCTGATACTGGTGTCGTTTGCTTCCATTGCTCCAGGAATAATTAGCTACAGATCTGACGTGATTCAATGTGGCTGTCGTGGCGTGATTCGGCTCAAATTTGACTTGTCTTTATGTGGCTGGAGGCAGGGGCGGATCCAGGAATTGTCATAGGGGCACTTCTCTGTAGGGGCGCCATTTCTTCGGAGGGATGCCACTGCGAAGTACCTGCAGGGGCGCCTTTATCTGCAGAGGGGCGCCTCTGGCATAAAAATTTGCTGGGGAATGGGGTGCACTTGAGCACACTGAACGCTCAACTTTTCTTTCCGAGGTGGTCGCATTTTTATCACAGAGGGGCGCCTCTGGCTGACAAATTCGAGGGGATTCACTCGAGCCTTCCTGAAGGGGGACCGTTTTCGGGCCGGAGGGGCGCCACATTCTATGGGGGCGCATGTCCCCAGAGCCCCCTCCTCTGCGTCCGCCCCTGACTGAATGTCAGCGTGATTTACCTCACTCGTCGATGAATCAATTATCGTTCGCCAAATATTTTCCAGCGCATCGAATCATGCGTGATTCACGAGAAAATGAAGCAATGGCCAGCAGAGTGGAAAGATTACATTCACGGTTCGGTGTCAGGGTGCTTCTTGCCTCTCAGTACATTTTCGCAAGGCCAGTTTCTATCATGCGACGCCGTCAGCCATATTTGCCAATGTGGTCTAAGCTTACACACATTCAGATTATCTACTGGTGATCGTCTACAGACAGGGCGGGACCGAATCGGTGCGCTTGGTTGTCAGCACCAGTACGTGCCCACCTGCTTATACAACAAGCCCGAAAAGATAGTATTGAATTCCGACAAATTAACAGTTCCGCAACTGCCACCGTGCGCGCAAACGCGCGCACACGTCGCTAGCCAATCTCTTGTGTTGATGCCGCAACTCGGGTTGCCATGCTCTCATCGTGTGTTCTTTCAAGCTTCCTACGATGCATGACGTCATTGAAATGATACCTTGCATTGATTGGTTGACAGTTAGGCTTCTTAACAGAAAATACACTAATGCAGCTGGTATCGATCTGCGACCGGCGATTCCGAATACACGCCTCTGAAAAAAAGTAATTTTTCCACAATGTGGGTGGCCCTAACGCTCGTTTCCTTAGTCGTGTTTGAGCTGCTGGAGCCGGATAATATTGTGACTAGAGCGCGTGCGCGCGCTCTTGCCAGCTAGCGTCTTGGAGTAACCTTGCACCCTGGCATCCGGTTGGCACCGTATCCATTGATTGAAGAATTGGGCAGGTGGTTTGTGATCCGCTGCTGGCGGTTGGGAAAATCGGGCACTTGGGGAGTGAAATGACTTGTCATGCTTCGTATATTCTTCCATGCTTTGCTTATGGATGTTTGCATTACCCCTACAGCACAGTTCTGTGCAAGCACAGTTCTGCTACAAGCACAGTTCTGTGCTTGTAGCGCCGATTCTGTTCAATTCGCATCTGGAGTACCGAAATATCTTCAGAGGTAAGATCTTCAAAGAAGTGCTATAATTCCAAATCTGCTCTTCTGTCCAATAAAGCCGACGCGTTTCGATCCCATAATGGAGCAAGCATCTGCGACAACCCAAGTGTCAGCAGACAGTCATCTTTGTATTGTGAGACCTCAACACTCTGGCCATCCCCCGTTGATTTTCGCCTTCTCATGTCATGCACCGCGTCGACAATCCTGCGTACGGCACACAATGCAACAGCGCCAGCGGGTCTGCAGAACACAGCTCGCCGCCCGGCCGAACGAGCACTCCCGGCCGGCGCCGTGGACATCGTGGACTGGGTCCTCGACAACAGCACCAGAGGGTCTGCAGAACACAGCTCGCCGCCCGGCCGAACGACGACCCCCGGCCCGCGCCGCCCGCGGCATCCAGGCCGCGCAATGGAACACATTTCCGCTAGCTAAAGCAAATCTCGACCGCCGCACAGGCATTAACGAATTCGTCCGGAAAGAAAGTAGGGTGAGCGGAGCGTACACTGGGCCATGTAGAGGGAAGCGGTGGGAGGCAGTGCGGGTCGAGCTGGGACATGGAGAGGGCGGGCGGTGGGAGGCAGTGCGAGCCTGGCTGGGCCATGGAGAGGGCGGGCGGTGGGAGGCAGTGCGGGCCTGGCTGGGCCATGGAGAGGGAGGGCGATGGGAGGGAGCGCGGGTCGGGATGGGCCATGGGGAGGGCGGACGGTGGGAGGGAGCGCGGGTCGGGATGGGCCATGGAGAGGGCGGGCAGTGGGAGGCATGCGGGCCTGGCTGGACCATGGAGAGGGAGGGCAGTGGGAGGCAGTGCGGGCCGCGCCAGACCGAGCCCCCCCCCCCTCCCCAGCTGCCGGCAGCTGCGCTCGTATCGCCGGATCTTCGCGTCGGAGGAGGACAAACGACCTGGACAGTCGTGCAGAATGGTGGAGAGGGCGACTGGCAGTGCGCGGACGCAGCGGTGCTATTTCCCAGACAGCCGCTCTGATTGGCGTCAGATCGATTGATGCAGACTCGCTCGTCTCGGAGGGGCAGACTGGCAAGACTCACTAACTTCAAACTGTTGGACTGTCTCGTCTCTGACCGTAAGACTTGCTTCATAAAAACGGACTCATGGAAGATGTGATTATAATTGACTAGATTGACTAGACATAATTCATAAGAAATTAACCCATGACCTTTCTGAAGATACTCAAGCTGTCATGCAGAAAGTTAAGTTGCCAACTTTGTAGTTGCCGATCCCAAAGTAAGTACCGAGCACGGGGAAGGGCGTGTATTCGCAGTCGACGGACCGACACTACTGATCGTGAGTCGCGCGCGCTGTCGACCCAGCCGACCTCAACAACCGACTGCCCAGCAAAAACCGCTGACGGCGCCGGGTGCGACTTGACACCGGCGCCACCGGCGCCGGCGGCCATACATGCCAGCATGGCCGCTCACTACAAACTTATCTACCTTTACACATACTTGCTGACAAATCATCTGCGTTTGTAATTTTTGGTGACGCTCATGTCTCCTCCGAGCCACCCTTGTACATCCATGTTATTTGCCAGAGTAGGGCATTAATATAGGAACGCTGGGTGAGCTGGGTCCAGATGCAGGCCATTGGGCTCCCGCGTCACAGGCATGGCATCGTATATTTGTGGCGGGGGAACTGCAGGTCATTGTACTTTTGTGGCGGGGAACTGCAGGTCATTGTACGTTTGTGGCGGGGAACTGCAGGTCATTGTACTTTTGTGGCGGGTAATTGTAGACCATCGTACGTTTGTGGCGGGTAACTGTAGGCCATCGTACGTTTGTGGCGGGTAACTGTAGGCCATCGCACGTTTGTGGCGGGAAACTGTAGGCCATCGTACGTTTGTGGCAGGTAACTGTAGGTCATCGTACGTTTGTGGCGGGGAACGGTAGGTCATCGTACGTTTGTGGCAGATAACTGAAGGTCATCGTATGCTTGTGGCAGTGAACTGTAGGCCATCGTACGTTTGTGGCGGGTAACTGTAGGCATCGACGGTGGAGAGTCATTGTACTTGTGAACGTTTGTGGCGGGTAACTGTAGGCCATCGTACGTTTGTGGCGGGGAAGAATCAACTGTTGGGTCAAATTGTACGTTTGTGGCAGATAAGGGTCTGTATCTTGGGGAGGACTGTAGGCCATCGTACGTTTGTGGCGGGGAACTGTAGGTCATCGTACGTTTGTGGCAGGTAACTGTAGGCCATCGTACGTTTGTGGCGGGTAACTGTAGGCCATCGTACGTTTGTGGCGGGGAACTGTAGGCCATCGTACGTTTGTGGCGGGTAACTGTAGGCCATCGTGCGTTTGTGGCGGGTAACTGTAGGTCATTGTACGTTTGTGGCGGGTAACTGTAGGCCGACTGTAGCTGTGCTTTCCTCGCGGCGTGCGCCGTGTTGGCGCTAGTTGCGGTGAAGGTTCACGCCCTCTTGCCACACGTGCAACCGATCTCGGCAAATGGGCACAGTGCAGTTAAATTTGATGCACTTCCACCTCAGCACAGGGGAACACGAATCTGTCAGAATGTCCTCCAATTTTGGCATCAACACATTGCTAACCACTAGGCTTCAGCCAGGATTGGCCTGACGGTTACAGCACACTCACTTCTCCATGTAGATGTGTCTCAAACTTGCTGCACTACACTGGATTGTATTTACAAGTCTTACACCAACGATGAAGCAAGCGCCTTACATTGCTAATATGGGTGCACCAACGATGAAGCTTTATGTCTCGTCATGGATGCATTGCACATGCACTTTAAGCCTATGTTTTGCACCAGCAAACCTGCTGAGTGCACCTACAAAGTTGGATTACAGATTGTGTCCACTTTACAGCATTTTAGTCACCAGCATAGGACGTACATACCCACCCAACGCCCAGCCGCGTTAACACTTGCCATCGCTAGACAAGCGAGGGCAAGTGTTAAAAGGAAACGAATGAAATCGAATGGGTCGGGCCAGGAAAAATCGGGCCGGACCGCTCCGAGGAACATTTGCACCATGAGATGTAATATTTATATATATATATATATATATATATATATATATATATATATATATATATATATATAACCGGTATGCATGTATGTATGCATGTATGTATGTGTGTTTGTGTATATATGTGTATGTACATGTGTTTGTATGTATCTATGCATGTATGTATGCATGCATGTTCCAAAAGTGTGAGGCCGGGTTGAGCCAGATCGGGTCGCTCGTATGCACGGGAGTAGCCTCGCTCGAGCTTCACCCCGGCTCATAATCATGCCGCCAGTCTCGAGCTTCACCCCGGCTCATAATCATGCCGCCAGTCAATTGTGACGGCGGGTGCACCCAGGCGGCACCAGCACCAGTGTGATCAGCAGCCGCTGTCAAACGCACCCACCTCGCAGCCCATTCGTCCCCTTCGAAGTGGATCATGTTGTCGGACTCGCAGCCAACAGGGTGACCGTGGCCGTGCGGCTGCACGGCAGTGGCCGCCTGTGAGCCAGTAGCGACACCGGGCGCAGGCTTCCCAGGCTTCCCTGTGTCAACGTCCCGCTGCTCTATACCGAACTTTAGCCGGCGGGCACCGCGCACGGTCACATGCCAGCACGAGCTCAGCGCTGTTGTCAACTCTGCTCAATTTTACAGCCGTCAGTGCAGCAGTACCGGGTGGTGTTTGATCCGGACCCAAGGGATGACAAAACGTTGCAATGCTCCTGCATGTTTAATTTTAACTGTAAGTGCACGATTTTTTAGCTTAGACACGCAAGTAATTGTCATAAACGTGGAATATTACTGGTCGAAGACCCTAGGAATGAGTACCATATTGCTATTGCTGCGCATAGTGCTGCATATTACTTATGTAAGCGTGCTAAGCCACAACGGCAGGAACTAATGACTGTAGAACCGTGCGATGTGTATGTCTTCGTGGGATGAAGCCTGTTGCATGGCTTCTAAATAAATTGGAGCTCTGGTAGGATTGCCGATGGCTTGTTCCACAGTACGCTCGTACACCTGGCCGCTAAGCCCACGACGTTGTTTGGGCGCTGCATGACCAATGAAGTCGATGCGCCCTAAAGCCCTAATAACTAACTAACTAACCACGATGTTGTTGCGGGTGCCGCAGCGTTGTTGCGCCTCACGCAGTCACAGCCCTGTACGAGTACATTACGGATTCCTGGGCCACGCAACACCGCCGGATGTCGATTCGTGACCACTGGCAGCTGATGTCCCCAGACAGAGACAGCGGCTCGCGCTTCCGAGGAGCAGCGCGCCCTGGAAAGTTGAGCATTGTAACGAAGTTAGCTTCGCAGATACCTGGCGCGCAGCACTGAGCTGCCGAGTCGGCGCCTATGTGCCGACGGCCCCTGGCGACTTGCGCCGGCTGTGGCGGGTTATACGGCACGGCTGCCGGTCGGTGGAGTACGGAGACAACCAGCGCTCATCGAGTCAGTGAGGAGTTGCCGACGGGAGTGGACTGCGACGCCGCTCTGAGCAGCCACTTACGCCGTGTACACGAGCAGCAGAACTTCCGAATACGACGCGATCAGGAATGCTCGCGAAAATATTGCCATAGCAATCAGGCTTCCGACATACCAAACATCCGAAAAGCTTAGCAATATCTTCGTAGGTTTTCTTAGCCGCAGCGCATTCTGAGGCTGCGCTGCTCAGTGCTCGTGTAGGCGGGGTGCTGAGGTCACGTCAGCAGGCTGATACGCGCAGGCTGCCGTTCGTTGCCGTCTTCAAATCCGGATAATAGAGGGCCGCTGCACAGTTCCTTCGAACCAATTATCCGCGATCCGGACTAAGCTTCTCTATCACAAGCTACATAACCCCCCCCCCACCCCACCGCGGTTCCCAGTTAAAGCCTAACTTCTGTGCAATATCTGGTCGAGCTTTACCTGTCATGATCTTGTTGTAATTGATAACGACATTGATCACCGAGAGGCACCAGCGTTCCACCCGACAGTCGACTCCAGATATTTCCGTTCGCTACAGTCCGAACTGAGTTCGGCAGACGAAGATTATTCCTATTCCAAACTGTGCACCATACAATGGTATTCCCCAGAACATCCACGACCTGAACCCAGCGATATTCAAAATATAGTAAAAAGCGCCCACTTCTGGTGTACTGCGTCTGCGCGCTTCTCTATTTGAGCATACAACTCGTACTTTGTGTGCGTGCACATATGCGAACGTGCGTTTGTTTCGTTTTCTAATGTTTGCATTTTCTCTGTGACGTGAACATGCAAGAGTCGTCGTTGGTGAACATCTTCAAGACTGTCCATTTCATAAATGAACGAACCAATACTTTATGTGCGTGGTCAACGTGTTCGCCTGATGACAGAAGGATCGATTCGCACCCCCCGGCGGAACATTTCCACCGCACTTGAGGACGTCATAGCTATTTTTTTTTATTATTTAAAAAAAAAAAAAAATATTTTTTTGGTGGGTTCTTGGGGGCCCTGAAGGGTAGAAGGACAGTAATTTCTATCCTTTTCCTTTCTTTTTTTTTTTCCCCCTCGCAAGACATCATCTGCTCAGGTCCGGCTCAGGCACGGTCAGTTGAATGAGATGGAACACAGAGACCGGCTTGACCGCTTACTGCAATGCGACATCAGTTTTCCGATAGTGAATATATATATATATATATATATATATATATATATATATATATATATATATATATATATATATATATATATATATATATATATATATATATATATATATATATATATATTCAGGGCGTACTCGTGCATACTGAAGGTATTTTTCATCTGAAAAGAGCCATTTTGTTGAGAAAAAAAAGTTCAACTGTTCAGAGTGCAGTGTGCGTGGGGAGGGGTGTGCACTGGAGTCTTACTGGAGGAGCGTCAAATTTGCATGGGCGAGGCACAACTTGTCTACAGTGACCCCATGTATCCGTCCTTGGCCTGATCTACCCTGTCCTGATCTTTTTGTTTACTATGAGCAGTATGAAGATTCCGCTATGTTATTCTTGAGGAAAAGAAAACAATGACAAATGAAAACAGGCTCTGCTTTTTTTACTATTCCCAGGGATGTAATATATGTATGTAGAATGACCTAATACAACTTTGGTGGCCTCATTTTCGGCCAAAGATTTGTCAAATTGTCTTGCTTTTCACACTGCGGATTTCGCATCAGAATATTTGCCTATTGCCTCGTTTATTAATATATTCCTTTCACTTGGACAAGAGTACATGTTATAACAGAAGCTCAAATATATAGCTTCAAAAATAAATATTTATGAATGATGGGTCACGTCTTCTGCAAATAATCATTCATTCAAGTTTGGATGGCAATGAGTGTAAGAGTTAAATTATGAAACTACACAATGATGTTTTCTTTTGCAAGATCACCAATATTTAGCTGGTAAAGGTGTTCAGTTCCCACCAGCACTATACAGAAATTCAAGGAACGTCTGGAAGTTCCTTCGCAGAGCCAAGAATATCAAAGCAAAGTATGGAATATTGACGAATAGCTACGAAATAATTCCCATCATCGTATTCTTTGGTTCGCATTATCTTGTGTTGCTTGACGACTCTAACGTCCCTGATGCAATAATCCTGATTTTGTACCCTGATCGTGCTGATGATGGGGGACATGCCGCTGATATGGCGAACTTGGCGGCACCTGGGCGACCCTGCCTCCGTTTTGTCCTATTCCCTCCACAATGTGATCGCTAGGGTGTGAGCACTTCACTCTATTAAGACGATTGTGTTAAGAGCATCCAGTTCTCGTGTGGCTCGAGTGGCTAGTGAGACCTCGTCTGAACCGGCGATAGCCAGGTGCAACAGAGCCGCTGCTACCGCGCCAGATGACTGGCTCCAATGACTGATGACTGACTGATGACTGACTGACTGATGACTGACTGATGACTGGCTCCAAACGGCAACGGGCGGCGGGCGGCACCGTCGGACATCAACTGAGAGTGACTGCTCACTGACACCGAGAGACAGTCGACAGCCAGACAGTCGACCCCCGTCGCCAGCTCGTCAGCGACGCTCGACAACAGCTCCCCGCTGCCGACGACGACGAGCCGCAGCTGATTGAGCCAACAGCCGCGCCCCGGCCATCACCGAACAGACACGCTGCATTACTCGTGCCGCGGAGGCGGGGGGGTGACACTCGGTCGGCGGTGGCGCCGTCCACATGGCCACATGGGCGGAGGTGTCGCCCGCTCTGGCGGCAGCATGGCACCTGCGGACCGCCAGCCCGGCCGGGGGCTGGTCGGCGGGGAGTGTGCTTCCGTCGGAAGTGTGGGTCCGCGACGGGGTCCCGACACGTCGGAACGCACACACGCGCAGGTAGAGCGCCACGATTTTACTACCCGATTTGTTGCTAGTGCGACGGCGACAAGCTGACGTCGTTAAAGTGACAGCATCAGAATATCCGCACCACACGCCGAAATGTCCGAATACATTCACAATTATTTGTGCGTGCGGTTTGTTCACTAGCTTTTGCAAACACTGACACCCAAAACGTTTTACTGCAATATGCATGTAGACTGTATATTGAATTCATCTAATGCTCCTACCTACCTGGTCTTCCTGCAATAAACCCAAGCCTATGTTCATCTGCATGTCGCTAGAAAATGTGGACCTGTTCTAGTCAATGCAAAGCCAGGCTCGTGGTGTACATGGCTTCTGATTGCCTATTGATGATGAAGATAACGCAAGAGAATGCCGGTTTTAAAACCGCCGAACGCAATGACAACGGAACTTGGTATCGGGGTTATCAACGTGTCTCCATGCCCCGGCCGCTGCAATTACCACGTAACGTAACAACGTGACAGACGTAACAACGAGCCGGCCTGTGTAATGCAATGTGATGGAGTGGCTACCGTGTTGAAATGAAGGTAAATCTGGTGAGGGCTTGAAATTGGCGGGTGTCTTGAGGAAAATCCGAAACAATTGTCATGTCATTCGCATGCCACTTCGTTTATCTCTGGATCTGTCCACTCGCGTACCTGCCTGCTCACCTGCTTGCCTACCTGCCTGCTTACCTGCTTGTCTATCTGCCTACTTACCTGCTTGTCTATCTGCCTGCCTGCTTGCTATCTGTGTCCGTCCGTCATGTGTCTACCTGTTCGTCTTTCTGTCTGTTTGTCTGCATGCGTGTCTGCCATTATGCTTGTCTGTCTCTCGTTTTATCCGTCTATCCGTAGGTCAGTTTGTCTTTGTGTCGCTGTCCGTCTGGCCGTCTGGCCGTCTGGCAGTCTGGCAGTCTGGCAGTCTGGCCGTCTGGCCGTCTGGCCGTCTGGCCGTCTGGCCGTCTGGCCGTCTGGCCGTCTGGCCGTCTGGCCGTCTGGCCGTCTGGCCGTCTGGCCGTCTGGCCGTCTGGCCGTCTGGCCGTCTGGCCGTCTGGCCGTCTGGCCGTCTGGCCGTCTGGCCGTCTGGCCGTCTGGCCGTCTGGCCGTCTGGCCGTCTGGCCGTCTGGCCGTCTGGCCGTCTGGCCGTCTGGCCGTCTGGCCGTCTGGCCGTCTGGCCGTCTGGCCGTCTGGCCGTCTGGCCGTCTGGCCGTCTGGGCCGTCTGGCCGTCTGGCCGTCTAGGCCGTCTAGGCCGTCTAGGCCGTCTAGGCCGTCTGGGCCGTCTGGCCGTCTGGCCGTCTAGGCCGTCTAGGCCGTCTAGGCCGTCTAGGCCGTCTGGGCCGTCTAGGCCGTCTGGCCGTCTAGGCCGTCTAGGCCGTCTGGCCGTCTGGCCGTCTGGCCGTCTGGCCGTCTGGCCGTCTGGCCGTCTGGCCGTCTGGCCGTCTGGCCGTCTGGCCGTCTGGCCGTCTGGCCGTCTGGCCGTCTGGCCGTCTGGCCGTCTGGCCGTCTGGCCGTCTGGCCGTCTGGCCGTCTGGCCGTCTGGCCGTCTGGCCGTCTGGCCGTCTGGCCGTCTGGCCGTCTGGCCGTCTGGCCGTCTGGCCGTCTGGCCGTCTGGCCGTCTGGCCGTCTGGCCGTCTGGCCGTCTGGCCGTCTGGCCGTCTGGCCGTCTGGCCGTCTGGCCGTCTGGCCGTCTGGCCGTCTGGCCGTCTGGCCGTCTGGCCGTCTGGCCGTCTGGCCGTCTGCCCGTCTGCCCGTCTGTCCGGTCCGTCTGCCCGTCCGCCCGTCTGTCCGGTCCGTCTGTCTGTCTGGCTGGCTGGTTGACTGTCTAGCTGTCTCGATAGCTGGTTGGCTGTCAGGACAAAGGTCAGCAGTAGCCTGGGTCTGAGAGCGGACTCGCCTCACTCTCGACTCCCAACCGTAAAGCCTGCCGAACGCAGTTTGCCGGCGGTGTTAGTGCGCCGAGCTTGATTGCAGGCGCTGATAACGTTGTAATGTTACGAGGAATTTTGTGGTGAAGTCGTCACTAAATCACGGATATTTGCGCTTGGGAGACGAAGTAGATGATATCAAAAGCATTTAAGGTGTTGGAGACATACAGGGAGGAAGCTCTGCGGCATTGTCGTAGTGGAGCGCCGACCAAAAAGGCAGTTTGTGGTCAAATAGGCTGTGCACAGGCTAGAGTTTTCTCTCCTTGGTTATCCAGTACTCTTGACGGGAAGGTCCTCGTAGACCTTGCGGGGGAATTGGCACGTAGCTTTGAAGCGAATCCAAATGTTGGCCATGAACCTAGGGCAGGCTTTCCTAACAGCGCTTCGTCAGAAGAGTGTGCTCACATACCGCCGTCAGTTTCCGTTCAGCTCACATACCGCCGTCAGTTTCCATTCGGCTCACATACCGCCGTCAGTTTCCATTCAGCTCACATACCGCCGTCAGTTTCCATTCAGCTCACATACCGCCGTCAGTTTCCATTCAGCTCACATACCGCCGTCAGTTTCCGTTCAGCTCACATACCGCCGTCAGTTTCCATTCAGCTCACATACCGCCGTCAGTTTCCATTCGGCTCACATACCGCCGTCAGTTTCCGTTCAGCTCACATACCGCCGTCAGTTTCCGTTCAGCTCACATACCGCCGTCAGTTTCCATTCGGCTCACATACCGCCGTCAGTTTCCATTCAGGCTCACATACCGCCGTCAGTTTCCATTCAGCTCACATACCGCCGTCAGTTTCCGTTCTTGCATCACATATCAAAGTAGATGCGCCTCTGGAGCTTAACACGCATTGGATATCCTTATGGGTATCCCTTTCGCACGAATAAAGAAGCGGATCGGATGGAGTTCGGTGAAGATCAATGGATACGGACTGGACAACGGCTGACTCTCCAACTTGTGTCATAGAAACGAAAGCTGACCAAGTATAGGATATTTCCTTCTGCTTTCTCCCACAAATATGCATCATAGCATGTTGAGGTTAGGTGATGCTCAGTTTTTTTTTAAACTGTCTTAGATATATATGATACCATTAATTAGCTCCTACTCATTCTTGTAGGCACTATTCACGTCAAGCACATCCAGAAGTAGCTGCAGCTAGATGAATTCCATTGTTCTATCAATTTCCTGTCATCATCAAAATTGCATGCAATCTGGATAGCTGCATTCACGCTGTAATCAATGAGCTTGTGGATATACTACCAATAATCGTATTCAGCAACCACCTATCCCACGTGCAATTTCATTCTCACCTCGGTAGGAAGGCATACCTGCATGCCCATTACGGCACACCCTCGTCTCACCCAACAGATAGTTACCCAAATAGAACTGGTTTCTTACGATCCGATGACAGAATGCAGTCAGTAGCATGCGGCATGCATCATAATTGTTGTCGTTAAACAAGTAATGCTACTGCCTTCCCTGGCCATGCAAGATGGACTCATCAAACATCACAATCACAGATCTTCGCATCCAACTGTGTGCAGTAAGCAATGCCACCGAACTTGCACATGTGTTGCCTGTAGCCGACACAGACGTGATGAAAGTATCTCTGGCCTCATCGTGGATTCTGAATAGGTGCGAAATTGTGCGAAATATCTCCACGCACGTACAAGTTAACTTAGTCTGTTTCTAAATCAATGTATTAATTTAATATATGCACTTGATTTGAAGGTGCGCGATACCGATGTAATAGGACCGAATCTGGCGCCGATACCCGCAAACTAAGCGTGTCTTTAAAATGATCTGAACTACTCTGTCCGCATCCGTCATTTGACGTCGATTAGAAATAGCATAATAACTTTTGTTTGATTATATAGCCTCATGGAGGAACAAACTGGTAGTGCCAGCACACTTCCAAAGCTAAATTTCAAACATTCACATCACAAGGACAGTCATTAGTAAGAACTACTATTGGTGCATTCGACGAATGATTATTTTGCAATCTTTGCTTCATTAGCATTACAACAAAATATAACCACGAAGTACTAATAAGATGAAAACGATTATCATTATATTTTTCAACCAACTCTAACTCGCATTCTTGTTGTTAACTAGCTAACCTTATGAACATAAACATACATGACGCCGTGAAATACAAGTCGAATTGCACATATAAAGTTTGTAGCGTGTATGCCAATTGGCGGTAGATATATATATATATATATATATATATATATATATATATATATATATATATATTCAAAGTATAGCTAGACATGAAAATATTTTAATATGCAGGGATCCTGACAAGGGGATCGGAAATAACGATTTTAAAAGCATGCCAGTATCAACGCTACAAAGCAATATCCTGAGTAGAGTATCAATGTTTTTTTTTTGCTGCTTTTATTCCTTGAAAGTATATCGGAACGAAGCATTCGTTACCATATGCAAAACTAGCGCCGTGTGGTCGAATAGAACGCTGTCGGAGACAAATCAAACTCTATCTTTGCGTTGCGAGCGGTGAGGGACGCCACGGAACTCCAATGGAAATATGAAATTAAGCGGGGTATTTACGGCCCCATGTGGACACTAATTGTGAGTTTGATAGGCAGAGGAAGTCCAGAACAATAACTGTCACACGCAATGCCATTGACAAGTGCTGATTAAGAAACATAAGCTCATTACCATTCATTTGTGGCAAGTTGTACAGGTATGAGGCAGGTAGCTACTGTCCACCTACATACCTCATCCTAGGACTGTGCTTCATAGAGTGTGCCGCTTCCCAAATAAGTGTTCAGATGGACATCGCAAGGTATAGGCATGCCAATCTACTGAAGGGAAAAACTGCCTACTTTAGGTTGGTGTATGCGTTATGATTTAAATGGTGTATGCGTTATGCGTTATGATTTAAATGAGATGGTTGTAAGTCCTGCATGACAAATTTGTGATTCGGTGCATGGAGCCTGATAGCTACCTAGGTATATTTTATGCAAATACTAGATTCAAGTCATATAAATCATTTAGCGCTCTGGCGAGGAACATATTATTTCATCAAAATCACACGATGACCTTTCCTCGATGATTATACAAATAGTCGAAAGTTACCAGGAACGAGATGTGCGTGTGCCGATTGTGGTAGCTTCGGGGTTGTTTTTTTTCCTCCGTCCTGGTGCAGCAATGCAGGGTGTTTACCAAAAAAAAGCAGATAGATGCGATAGGCATGAAAGGAGCCCCCCCCCCCCCCCCCCACAAATGGCTAGTTTACTTTAGTTAACTTTAGTGCTTTCGATAAATATTTTTACAGTAGGCACCGCCGTGTGTGAACAATGTATACAAATGTGCAGACATGTATGTCTTGTCTTGTACGTATTGAAGGCGTCTCAGGAATCAAAAAGCCTATGCCTAGCAAGGCACGACATCGACATAGATAATAAAATATGGCAGTGAGAATTCGACGGTTATTGGAATTGCTTATTTTTCTGTGGTTTGACGAAGGGTTGTACCGGAATATACACCATCTAAGTAAATTTCGACTATTTTTATAATCATCGAGGAAAGGTCATCGTGTGATTTTGATCAAATACTACATTGTTCAAGAGTACTGGCGCCCATTTGCATGCGAACAAGGTGGGTATTCATATATTTCATTTTGAAGTTGATCTTGGTACTTTTATCTTATTTGATCCCTTGGTGTAAATCTGTTTTGGGTATGCTTTGTTCATGCTCATGCACCGTAAGCTAGTATAGATTAGAGGACTGCACAGCCTACACATGTGATCCGAGGTGGAAGTTGTACGATTCGGTAGCACATGGCGAGCTGCTAATTGGATTCCACATTTCACATCCAATGTTATTGTCTTCTTTTTTCTTTGCCTTGTTGACTTAATTATTGCATATTGTTGATGGTATGCATGATATTTCGTACTGCAACCGATCAGGTTCGAACTATTTAACATTTTCAAACGGATAGGGATGCGGATGGTTATCTCTATCCGGTACGGATATGGATACGGATTGGACCGGTTCGTTCGGATGCGGATGGGACCGGACTTGAAAATGCCAATCCGTGTTATGCTGTACCCGTCCATCGTA